>CAUYLG010023172.1:0-26786 GCA_963573385.1 Cacajao melanocephalus
TTAGTAGAGATGGGGTTTTATCATGTTGGCCAGGCTGGTCTCGAACTCCTGACCTCTGGTGATCTGGCCACCTCTGCCTCCCAAAGTGCTGGGATTACAAGTGTGAACCACCATGCCTGGCCTCCTTCCTTCCTTCCTTCCCTCCTTCCTTCTTTCCTTGTTTCCTTTCTTTCTTTTTCTTTCTTTCTTTTTTTCTTTCTTTTTCTTTCTCTCTCTCTCTCTCTCTCTCTCCCTCCTTTCTTTCTTTCTTTTTTTTGATGGAGTCTTGCTCTGTCACCAGGCTGGAGTGCAGTGGCGCAATCTCGGCTGAGTGCAACCTTTGCCTCCCAAGTTCAAGCAATTCTCCTCCTCAGCCTCCTGAGTAGCTGGGACTACAGGCACACACCACCACTTCTGGCTGATTTTTTGTATTTTAGTAGAGATGGGGTTTCACCATGTTGGCCAGGATGGTCTCCATCTCCAGGCCTCATGATCCACCTGCCTCAGCCTCCCAAAGCGCTGGGATTACAGGCCACCAAGCCTGGCCCACCCCCATTATTTCTTCCCACTCTGCACTTGGGTATTCATTCCTGTCTGCTCACCTCCCTCCCTATTTAAGCTTCAAGAGAGCAGGGTCTTTGTAGCATTGATCGCTGTATCCCCAGGGTCTAAGATGCACTTGGTACATAACAAATGCTCAATAATTATTGGCTGAATGAATGTTATCTACCGACAGGGAAGATGATCAGGGCAGAGACTCAGAAGGGCTCAGCTGTATTGCCTAGGGTCCTCGGCAAGGCTTACAGGACATGAGTATGGGTGTGGCCTCAGGGGCAGGGAAAAGTGTGTCTCACCGCAGCCTGGTTGGTTTGCTGGTAGAAGGCCTGCCCAAAGACAGCCATGACAAAGAGGTTGATGATAAAGGAGACAGACAGGGCGACGGTGGCCTCAATCAGGAAGTACATGTTGGCTTCTCGGATGTCCACTCGGCGGGCCCGGTCTATCTCTCGAGACTATGAAGGTCAAAGGGCGAGGGAAGAACCAAGGTTCCTCAGAGCCACCACAGTGTCCACACCCTCACATTTCTTTCTTTCTTTTTTTTTTTTTCTGAGGCAGAGTCTCGCTCTGCTGCCCTGGCTGAAGTGCAATGGCTCTATCTCAGCTCGCTACAACCTCTGCCTCCTGGATTCAAACGATTCTCTTGCCTCAGCCTCCCAAGTAGCTGGAATTACAGGTGACTGCCACCACGCCTGGCTAATTTTTTTGTATTTTTAGTAGAGACGGGGTTTCACCATGTTGGGCAGGCTGGTCTCGAACTCCTGACCTCAGGTGATCTGCCCACCCTGGCCTCCCAAAGTGTTGGGATTACAGGCGTGAGCCACTGCACCTGGCCATTATTTTATTTTCTAGAGACAGGTCTTGTTCTGTCACCCAGGCTGGAGTGCATGAGTCACTGTAGCCTCCAACTCATGGGCTCAAGTGATCCTCCTGTCCCAGCCTACTGAGTAGCTGGGACCACAGACACACATCACCACACCCTGTTAATTTAAAAATTTTCTGTAGAGACAAGGTCTTGCCGAAGCTGGTCTTGAACTCCTGGGCTCAAGTAATTCTCCTGTCTTGGCCTCCTAAAGTGCTGGATTACAGGTGTGAGCCACTGCTAGGGACCCAAGCCTCATTCGTTTCTGCCTCATGGCCTTTGCACTTGCTTTCCCTCTGCTTGTAATATCGTTTCCCTGATCTGCCTCCCCAACTTTCAGTCATTCTCTGTCATATTTCTCTGTTTGGTTTATTTCAGAGTTCCTTTCACCATCTTTTTTTTTTTTTTTTTTTTTTTTATATGGAGTCTTGCTCTGTCACCAGGCTGGAGTGCAGTGGTACAATCTTGGCTCACTGCAACCTCCATCTCCTGGGTTCAAGTTTCCCTGCCTCAGCTTCCCAAGTAGCTGGGACTACAGGTGCATGCCACCACACCAGCTAATTTTTGTATTTTTATTTTTTTTAATTTTTTTAATTTAAAGACGGGGTTTCACCATGTTGGTCGGGCTGGTCTTGAACTCCCAACCTCAGGTGATCTGCCCACCTTGGCCTCCAAAGTGCTTGGATTATAGGTGTGAACCACCACGCCCAGCCAATTTTTGTATTTTTAGTAGAGACGGGGTTTCACCATGTTGGCCAGGATGGTCTCAATCTCCTGACCTCATGATCTGCCCACCTCAGCCTCCCAAAGTGCTGGCATTACAGGTGTGGGCCACCATGCTTGGCTAATTTTTTTTTTTTTTTTTTTTTTTTTTGAGACAGAGTCTTGCTGTGTCACTCAGGCTGGAGTACAGTGGTGGGATCTCAGCTCACTGCAGCCTCAACCTCCCCAGTTCAAGCCTTGGCCTTCCGAGTAACTAGGACTACAGGCATACACAATGCCTAGCTAATTTTTTTTTTTTTTTTTTTAAAGACGGGGTTTCACCATGTTGGTCAGGCTGGTCTTGGACTATCGACCTCAGGTGAGCCGCCCGCCTTGGCCTCCAGAGTGCTTGGATTACAGGCGTGAGCCACCACGTCCGGCCGCTAATTTATTTTTTATTTTTTGTTGGTAGAGATGGGGTTTCATCATGTTGCCCAGGCTGGTCTCCAACTCCTGGGCTCAAGCAATCCGCCTGCCTCAGTCTCCCAAGGTGTTGGGATTACAGGCGTGAGCCACCTCACCTGGCCCTATAATTCTTTTTTTTTTTTTTTTTGGCTCTATCTCCGCTCATCACAACCTCCGCCTCGTGGGATCAAGTGATTCTCCTCTCTCAGTCTCCCGAATAGCTGGGATTACAGGCTGGTCTCGAACTACTGACCTCCCGATCCTCCCACCTCGGTCTCCCAAAGTGCTGAGATTACAGACCTGAGCCACTGCGCCTAGCCTATAATTCTTTCCTCTGCTTACTTGCTTGGCGTCCGTCTACCTCACTAGCATGCAAACTCTAGAAGGGCAGGGGCCTTGACTGTCTGTTCCTCCCAGCGCACTGTAGACACTCCGTTATTACAGGCTCTGAAAATCCTGACTGAAGGGGGCAGAGGGGAGGGGCTCCAGGCTTGGAGGCGGGGCCAGCATGGCTTCGACTGAGTTAGGGGTCTCCCTTCCCTTCCCCTCTGCTCACCTTGACCAGGGCCGAGTGCAGGTAGATGTTGTGGGGCATGATGATGGCGCCAACAATGCCCACCGCCTGCAGCAGCTCGGGGTGGCCGCAGCCCGGGCACAAGGGCAGGAACAGACCCCGAAGAAGCGCTCCCTGCGCAGGACGCGCCACCACATACTGCAGGGAGGAGCCTGGTCAGGACAAGCCCCGCCCCTCACAACCACGCCGCGGTCACCGCTTCTCAGCCTCCATCCCCACCCTAGTCCAGCGCAGCTGTGGGGCAGAGGGAAGGGGAGAGAAATGATCTTGGGAGGCGCGCAGGGGGTTGAAGCACTGGCTTCCTACCTCATAGCCAAAGGTCAAGGCCATAATGGTTATAAGCAGTCCAAAAAAAGCTTCCAGCTTCCGCAACCCTACAGGGCAGAACAAACAAACCAAACAAACCAACGAAAAACATCTGTAACATCAACAATTCGTAATGGCGAATGCTACTAGCGCTTCCAGGCACAGTGCCAAGCGCTTAACATACGTGACCTCACTCAGTCTTTACGACCACCCTCTGATGTCTGTGCTATTATTTCCCCATGTTACAGGTGAAGAAAGAGATGTTCACGTAACTTTCTAGAGGCCACCCAGCGAGGGTGAGGGGGCTCAGGTGCGCCCCCAGGCAGCCCGATGTCAGAGCCCTTCTCCCAGTCCAGCACCCTCACCACCACCACTCCCCTAAGAGGTGGGGTGTGCACCCACCATAGTTATCGAGGAAGAGGAAGAAGAAGGTGTCCACAATGGTGATGAGGACGCCACCCCAGAGCGGGATTCTGAAACCAGAGTGGCCCCGGTCAGCCCAAGCCTGGTCCAGGAGTCACTAACTCCTACGTAGCCTCAGGGCTGGAGACAGGAATCTGGCCTCCTGGGAGCAGGACCCCAAGCACCCCTAGACAGCTACGGCAAGGGGATTGGGAGTGTGGCATAGAACACTCAAGGCAGGGCATAACTAGAGGAGAAGCCTAGCGCCCAGTGCGGCAGGGTGTTTGGGGCTGCAGTCCCAAAGTCCTGCATGATTCACATCTGTATGACTTTAGACAAATCACTTTACACTTCTGGAAAACAGAGCAGCAGCTCTATGTCAGAGGGGACAGCAGGATAACATAGACTCGAGGAGGGACAAGGCGGTTCGGGGGAGTAGCAGCATCTGTTCCTGTCCTCTGCCTGAAGGGCTGGGTCACACTGGGGTGGTACCGTCCAGCTGAGAGCAGATTGAATGCAATGGCCGTGCCGATGACTTCCTGCATGTCGGAGCCCACAATGGCTAGCTCGATGGTCAGCCAGAGGAGGATGCGGGGCACCTATGGGGAGGAGACCGTCCTTCATCAAGTGTGGGCAGGTTATTTGTCTGTGGTCTCAGCCCTGCGTGCATCTCTCCATACTACTCGTGCTGCTGGGCTGGAAGCCTGCAAACTACGTTTACAAGACAGTCTTGCCAACTGGCTTCCATTTTCGTTATGTAGGAAGAGCTTACAGGAGATGGAAAGGCAGAGATAAACCTCTTTGTGGTTGTTGTTGTGACACTCACAACAGCCAAGTCCCCAGAGTTGTGAGTGTTTTCTATTTTTTTTTGAGATGGAGTCTTGCTCTGTCACCCAGGCTGGAGTGCAGTGGCTCGATCTCTGCTCACTGCAAACTTTGCTTCCCGGGTTCAAGCAATTCTCCCGCCTCAGCCTCCCGAGTATCTGGGACTACAGGTGCACACTGCCACGCCTGTCTAATTTTTTTGTATTTTAGTAGAGACAGGGTTTCACCGTGTTGCCCAGGCTGGTCGCAAACTCCAGAGCTCAGGCAATCTGCCTGCCCCAGCTTCCCAAAGTGCTGGGATTGCAGGCGTGAGCCACCCCGCCTGCCTGGCTGAGATAAATGTTTTTTACCCCTGATTCTGGTGGTATTTCTAGCAGTGGTGCCAGGCAACCTGTGCTCTGGTAGCACTAGCGGCCGTTTCATCGGCATCAGTAATGCTTCCAGGAGCTCAGCAGCAAAGGATGACTCTGGGGCTTGTGCCAGGAGTGTAGCAGGTTTCTGATCTTTGGGTGACACCCTCTTCCCTTGCTCCTCCAGCCCTCCCAAACCTTTCAATCCCTGCATTCACTACCTTTGAAATGTCTAGTGGTATAATTTCTGCTTTCGTCACTGGACACTCACAACGGGGTCCACCCCAGCCAATGACCATTCCTGAGCTGATGCCTCCCTGTTTTTTGTCTTGGGCACATCACGTTCCCAAATTTGAATTACCCCTTCTGTGAAATGACATGCCTCTCATGTCCCTTTAGGCTGTGTGCTGTCAATTTGAGCCTCAGTCTTTTCATCTATGAAATGGAATTGGGGCCGGGCACGGTAGCTCATGCCTGTAATCCCAGCACTTTGGGAGACTGAGGTGGATGGATCATCTGAGGTCAGGAGTTTGAGACCAGCCTGGCCAACATGGTGAAACCCTGTCTCTACTAAAAATACAAAAATTAGCCGGGCACGGTGGCGGGCACATGTAATCCCAGCTACTCGAGAGGCTGAGGCAGGAAGATCGCTTGAATTTGGGAGGTGGAAGTTACAGTGAGATGAGATCTCACCACTGTACTCCAGACTGGGCGACTGAGTGAGACTCTGACAAAAAAAAAAAAAAAACAACTACACACAGAGTAAAAAAACAGATGGACTTGGGATGCCCCGTGTGAGATGATGTATTTATTTGATCACGGAAGCTGAAAATGGCTGTTTGGGGTTTGGGGCCAGTGGTTCTCCCCGTCCAGGCCCCACAAGCTCACCTTAGGGTAGTAGAGATGGCAGACCTCGCCCAAGTCCTTGCCTGTCACCACGCCCAGACGTGCAGCCAGTCGCTGGCAGAGCAGGCCCAACACTGTGGCCCAGAGCAGCACCCAGAGAAGCTGTGAGGAGGCAGGGAGAGGCCTTCATCCAGAGAGGCCAGCCTCAGAAAGCCCCTGAGCTGGTGGTACCCTCTAACCAAGGACATTCCTTGGGGAGAGGGTAGGAGAAATGGAGTCCCATCCTGGCTAGGCACTGGTAGCTAACGTCTGTAACCGCAGCACTTTAGAAGGCTAAGATGGGAGGATTGCTTGAGTCCAAGAGTTTAAGACCAGGCTGAGCAACATAATGAGACCCTGTCTCTAAATAAATAAATAAATTAGGCTGGGCAACGTGGCTCATGCCTGTTATCCCAGCACTTTGGGAGGCCAAGGCAGGCAGATCATTTGAGGTCAGGAGTTTGAGACCAGCCTGGCCCACATAGTGAAACCCTGCCTCTACTAAAATCACAAAAATTAGCCGGGCGTGGTGGTGTGTGCCTATAGTCCCAGCTACTCGGGAGGCTGAGGCAGGAGAATCCCTTGATCCCAGGAAGCAGAGGTTGCAGTGAGCCAAGAACTCTCCACTGCACTCCAGCCTGGGCAATAGAGTGAGACTCTGTCTCAAAAAATAAAATCAATCAATGAACTCTTTTTTTTTTTTTTAAAGAGACGTCCAATCCCCCACCCCCCACAGATGCCCCACCTTCTGGCAGGGCTGCCCTGGGAACCCTTTTCGGGCCCATTTGAACTTAACACCAGCTCCCAGGCCACGCTGGAGAAACATGGCCAGCAGGGGCCTCCAACAATTAGCCTGGTCACCTCCCTCTCGAAGGTGTCCCCACTCAGGTCCCGACTCAGTTACTTTGAATCCAGCCACGGCGCCAGCCTGAAGATCCGACTCGATGTTTCCTGGGTCCAGGAAAGCAATGCTCATGAGGAAGCCAGGCCCCGTGAAGGCCCACAGCTTCCGCAGGCTGAAGGTGCCCTGTGGGGGGGGTGGGGGAGTAGAGTGAGGGAGTCCTGGGTATAGGGATGGTGCCACCTGGCTTTGGTCATCCCCCAGAGGAGCCCCAATAGGCTCATCAGCCCAGCCCTCCCCTCCATGGACGGTTCCTCGGTCTGCCACCCAGGGGATGGGGAGGGCATGGGTGGCAGAAGCAGCAGGCTCTGATGAGTCACGAAGGATCTGCTTTCTCGATCTGTTAAGCTCAGCAGCTGGCTTGCACCTGAACTGCCTGCCCCTCTCAAGCCCTCACTTGTCAGGGCCTCAGAGCCCCCACAGGAGCCTGTCTAGGGAGGTAAGGGGACCAAACCTCCCTGGCTCAGCTCTTTCCTCCCCTGCTCCTTTTCTGACCACAGGGCCTCCTGTCTGTGGTCCACTGAGACTATGGTCCCCCCACCCTGTTCCAGGGCACGGCCTGTCGACTTAGAAATCTGCTAAAAAGCCAGGCACGGTGGGAGGCAGAGGTGGGCGGATCATGAGGTCAGGAGTTCGAGACCAGCCTGGCCAACATAGTGAAACCCTGTCTCTACCAAAAACACAAAAAATTAGCTGGGCATGGTGGTGGGCACCTGCAATCCCAGCTACTTGGGAGGCTGAGGCAAGAAAATCGCTTGAACTCGGGAGGCGGAGGTTGCAGTGAGCAGAGATTGCGCCATTGCACTCCGGCCCAGGCGACAGTGCGAGACTCCATCTCAAAAAAAAAAAAAAAGAAAAAAAAGAAATCTGCTAAAGATATTGGAGGCTGGGAGCTGCGGCTCTCACCTCTAATCCCAGCACTTTGGAAAGCTGAGGTGGGCGGATCGCTTGAGTTCAGGAGTTTGAGATGAGCCTGGCCAACATGATGAAACCCTGTCTCTACTAAAAATACAAAAGTTAGCCAAGGGTGGTGGGGCATGCCTCTAATCCCAGCTACTTGGGAGGCTCAGGCAGGAGAATCACTTAAACTCGGGAGGTGAAGGTTGCAGTGAGCTGAGATGGTGCCACTGCACTACAACCTGGATGACACAGCTACACTCCAACTCCAAAAAAAAAAAAAAAAAGAGAAGATATAGGCCCAGCACAGTGGCTCATGCCTGTAATCCCAGCACTTTGGGAGGCTGAGGTGGGCAGATCACCTGAGGTCAGGAGTTCGAGACCAGCCTGACCAACATGAAGAAACCCTGTCTCTACTAAAAATACAAAATTAGCTGGGCATGGTGGTGCATGCCTGTAATCCCAGCTACTTGAGAGGCTGAGGCAGGAGAATCGCTTGAACCCGGGGGGAAGAGGTTGTAGTGAGCTGAGATTGTGCCATTGCACTCCAGCCTGGGCAACAAGAACAAGAGTGAAACTCTGTCTCAAAAAAAAAAAAGAAAAAAAAAGAAAAAAGAAGGTACTGGAAATGCAGGTGACAGCATCCTAGATGCCAGATGCCAGCCTGCAGCTTCTTCACTTCTCCCTATGACCCTTCCTAAATGCTAAAACATGTCCTCAAGGCTCCAGTCCCAGAGCTGAAAGGGACTTGCCACTCATGATCACAAAGAGACCCCATTCTCCAGCCTGTGAGAGCCCAGAGGATCCTGTCAATCTTGCAAGCCCCCAGGAAGTTTCTAGAGTCCCACCGGTTTCGTGTCTGGGATGGGTATCTTCTCACTCAGGTAGGTCTCTCTGGGAGGCACTTGCTGTGGTCCTGGGCTGGTGGGGCATGAGATGGAGCCATAGCTGGACCTGCTCAGCCTTTGGGGACCCTCGTCACCTGTGGGGGCCCATGAAGCATGGTGAGGGTCTTGCCTCTTTCTGGTGACCCAGAGTTAAAGCCACCTGCTCCCCTCCCACCTCCTCCTCCTGGAAAACTGGAGAAACTAAGGTCCCTGACTCCCATCTTGGGTCCATTACCTCCACCCCTCGACCAAACATTCCAGATGTGTGGGACGTGGCAGCTTTTGAATCACTGTCCTCTCATGTGAGCACAGATGCCCAGAGGCAGATCTCTTGCCACAGAGGATGCAGAGAGACCCTGAGCTCTAAAAGGGCAAGCTGAGGCCACATGTCTGCCCCTTGGCCGGATCCCCCACCTCCTCCAGCAGCCCAGAAAACTCCAGGGGCTTTGATCCATGGGCTTCAAAGGAAAGATAGACCCCTTAGGGTTGTGAAGGACTCTACCCCAGTGAGATTGATCTGGTGTCCAGAACTGTGTTTTTGACCAGGACTCCCACGGGGCACCAGGGGCTTCCACAGGGGACCAGGGGCTTTCTTGCTTCCTCAAGTCTCCACCAGCCTAGTGACCTCCTCCACCCTACCCCTTATTCAGGCTCTGTCTCTAGGGGCCACTACTCACCTGTCATCGGGACGCTGACTTCAGGTACTCTGGGAGTGTGAGCAGTGCTCTGGCCAGCTCCTCAGCCTGCACCCTTTCTCTGGACGCTGGTGCAAGTGAAAGTGCAAGCCCACACCCTGTTACCCATCCGCAGCTGAGGGCCTTGCCTCTTACATCAATATTCACTTCACAGCTGCAGATTCACACACACACACGACATGGGGCGTTGTGAAACATTTTCCAAAGGCAGAAGTGGGCAGCCCTGGCGGAAGGGTCTGGTCACCCATGGAGTGGACCTTTGTTCTCCTCCCAGCCTGCCCTATGCCCCACAACACATCTGTTCCCCTTCCAGGCACCTCGTGTTCTGTGCCTCCCAAGTTAGCCCTGATTTCAGGCACTTCCTGCCTCTTGTGCATTCATGTCAATATCCCATGACCATAGCCCCCTTTGCCCCCCCGCCCCCCACGCTCCCCCCGCCCCCCACACACAGTGGCAGGCCTTTCTTCTCCTCTTTGATCTGGAGTTCCAAGACCCCTGGTTGGCCTAATTCGAGTCTTCATGTCCTCAAAGGCCTCAGTTTCCCTTTCAGGGCCTCAGAGGAAAGGCACTGCAGAAGGGACATGCATTAAAAATTCAGGCTGAGGATGTCCCCAGAAGATGGGGCACTGGGATCTGGTCCTGGTTCAACCACTGATTCACTTGAGATTGTCACCAGATCATGTCCCTTCTCAGACTTGTTTATTCTTTTTATTTCCCCTTTTTTTTTTTTAGAGACAAGGTTTTGCTCTGTCACCCAGGCTGGAGTGAAGTGTGAAGTGCAGTGGTGCCATCATAGTTCACTGCAGCCTCAAACTTTTTTTTTTCTGAGACTGAGTTTCCCTCTGTCGCCTAGGCTGGAGTGCAGTGGCACCATCTCAGCTTACTGTAACCTCCACCTCCCAGGTGCACGTGATTCCCCTGCCTCTGCCTCCCCAGCAGCTGGGACTACAGGCACATACTACCACAACTGGCTATTTTTTTGAGATGGAGTTTTGCTCTTGTTGCCCAGGCTGGAGTGCAATGACATGATCTCGGCTCACTGCCACCTCTGCCTCCCGGGTTCAAGCAGTTCTCCTGTCTCAGCCTTCCAAATAGCTGGGATTACAGGCATCCGCCACCACGCCTGGCTAATTTTGTATTTTTAGTAGAGATGAGGTTTCTCCATGTTGGTCAGGGTGGTCTCAAACTCCTGACTTCAGGTGATCCACCTATCTCAGCCTCCCAAAGTGCTGGGATTACAGGCGTGAGCCACCACGCCTGGCTAATTTTTTGTATTTTTAATGGAGACAGAGTTTCACCGTGTTAGCTAGGATGGTCTAACAGCGTGTTAGCCAGGATGGTGGAAAATTCACACATTTGGTGTCAGAAGTGCTGAGAGTAGAGAAACAGAGATTTTCCTTCCAGAGAGGTTTTCAGGCCCAGATTTGACCTGGGTTAAAATTTATCCCTATGTTGAATCAAAAACTTTTTTTTTTTTGAGACAGAGTCTCACTCTGTCACCCGGGCTGGAGTGCAGTGGCATGATCATGGCTCACTGTATCCTCAAACTCCCAGGGTCAGCCTCCTGAGTAGCTGGGACTATAGGCACATGCCACCAAGCCTGGCTAATTTTTGTAGAGACACGGTTTTAAAATGTTGCCTAGGCTGATCTCAAACTCCTGGGCTCAAGCGATCCGCCTGCCTCAGCCTCCCAAGTACTGGAATTACAGGGTTGAGCCACCTTGCCTGACCCAGTCAAAAACTTAGATGAAGTTTGGGAGGCTAGGGTGGGAGAAGCAGCCAATTTTACGGTTCCTCATGGATGGGAGAGGCTGGAGGAACTATAGAGGTGTGGGAAGAGGGATGAATGATGGGTTCAGTGAGGTGACAGCAGCATTGTGGTTTGTCACTCACTGTGCAATCCTATTGCTCATGGTACTGTCACCATCCCTTGCCTCGGAGGTTTGCATGGATTTCTCAATCACTGTTTTAAGCTCATATGGGGATGACTGGGGTTGTAGCTGGGATGTCTTCCCTTTTTGCATCTTTTGTGGGACCTTTCCTAAGTTAGGAACTCAGTAAGTGTAATTGATTAGCTGTTGATTAATACCCTGCACAACCTCTAACTTAAGGAAGAAGCAATAGGCTGGGTGCAGTGGCTCACACTTGTAATCCCAGCACTTCGGGAGACTGAGGCAGGCGGATCGCAAGTTCAGGAGTTCAAGACCAGCCTGACCAACATGGTGAAACCACCACGTCACTACTAAAAATACAAAAATTAGCCCAGCATGGTTGCGCACTCCTGTAAGCTCAGCTACTCAAAAAGCTGAGGCAGGAGAATCATTTGAACCTGGGAGGCAGAGGTTGCAGTGAGCCGAGATTGTGCCACTGCACTCCAGCCTGGGTGACAGAGCAAGATTCCATCTCTCTCTCTTTTTTTTTTTAGAGCATCCCTATCTGCCAAAGACTCCATCTCAAAAAAAAAAAAAAAAAAAAAGAGGCAATGTAGTGTAATAGTTAAGAGCAGAGGTCCTAGGCTACAAATCAGAGAGCAGGAAGCTACATGAAGAGCTATAGAAATCTGCATGGGGCCGGGCGCAGTGGCTCACGCCTGTAATCTGAGCACTTTGGGAGGCTGAGGTGGGCGGATCACCTGAGGTCGGGAGTTCAAGACCAGCCTGACCAACCTGAAGAAACCCCGCCTCCACTAAAAATACAAAATTAGTTGAGCATGGCGGCACATGCCTGTAATCCCAGTTACTTGGGAGACTGAGGCAGGAGAACCACTTGAACCCAGGAGGCAGAGGTTGTGGTGAGCCAAGATCTCACCATTGCACTTCAGCCTGGGCAACAAGAGAGAACTCGGTCTCAAAAAATAAATAAATAAAATAAAATAAAATAAATAAATAAATATGCATGGGCTTCCCCTTGGATCTGGAGCTGTTGCTGAATACTAAACCTTGCATGTTTGGGGTGACAGTCCATGAAGTCTAATTCACTCAAAATTCCGTATATCGCTAAATATAAAATGTTTAGTTAAAAACATCAGAGAAAATCTTTAGGATTTAGGGATAGACAAAGACCTCATAGACTTGATATGAAGACCATGATCCATAAAGGGAAAACTTGATAAATTGAACCTCATCAAAATTAAAAACTAATTAAAAGCTTTTGCTTGGTGAAAGACTCTGCTGCGAAGATGAAAAGATAGGATACAGGCTTGGATGACGTATTTGCAAGTCACATATCTGACAAAGGTCTAGTATCTAGAAATATAAAAATATCTTAAAATTCAACAGGCTGGGTGTGGTGGCTCATGCCTGTAATCCCAGCACTTTGGGAGGCCGAGGCAGGCGGATCACCTGAGGTCAGGAGTTTGAGACCAGCCTGGCCAACATGACAAAACCCCATCTCTACTAAAAATACAAAAATTAGCTGGGTGTAGTGGCAGGTGCCTGAAATCCCAGCTACTCAGGAGGCTGAGGCTGGAGAATCACTTGAACCCAGGAGACAGAGGTTGCAGCCTATAATCCTAGCACAGCATTTTGGGAGGCTAAGGTGGGCGAATCACAGGAGATCAGGAGATAGAGACCATCCTGGCCAACATGGTGAAAGCCCGTCTCTACTAAAAATACAGCATGGCAAGGTGGCTTACGCCTGTAATCCCAACACTTTGGGAGGCTGAGGCGGGCAAATCACGAGGTCAGGAGTTCAAAACAAGCCTGACAAACATAGTGAAACCCTATCTCTATTAAAAACAAAAATACAAAAATTAGCTGGGTGTGGTGGTACGCACCTGTAATCCCAGCTGCTCAGGAGGCTGAAGCAGAATTGCTTGAACCTGGCAGGCGGAGGTTGAGGTGAGCCCAGATCACGCCACTGCACTCCAGCTTGGCAACAGAGTGAGACTCCATCTCAAAAAAAAAAAAAAAAAAAAATTAGCTGGGCATGGTGGTGGGTGCCTGTAATCCCGGCTACTTTGGAGGCTGAAGCAGGAGAATCGCTTGAACCCAGGAGGCAGAGGTTGCAGTGAGTTGAGATGGCACCACTGCACTCCAGCTTGGGCGACAAGAGCGAGACTCCATTTCAAAAAAAAAATTACTTAATCAAAAAAATAAAATAGTGACCACACCAAATGTTAGCAAAGATATAGAGAAACTAGATCACTCATGTGTTGCTCATGAGACTATAAAATGGTAGTTAGTCTGAAAAAATGTATATAAGTTTCTTTTTAATTTGTTTTTTTTTGGAGACGGAGTCTTGCTCTGTGGCCCAGGCTGGAGTGCAATGGTTAGATCTTGGCTCACTGCAACCTCTGCCTCATGGGTTCCAGTAATTCTCCTGCCTCACCCTCCCAAGTACCTGGGAGTACAGGCGTGCACCACCATGCCCAGCTAGTTTTTGTATTTTTGGTAGAGACAGGGTTTCACCATGTTGGCCAGGCTGGTCTCAAACTCCTGACTTCAGGTGATCCGCCTGCCTTGGCCTTCCAAAGTGCTGGGATTACAGGTGTGAGCCACCACTCCCGGGCCTAAAATTTTTTATTTAATTTTATTTATTAATTTATTGTTTTCCAGTTTCTGTGGAATTATTTAATTTTTAATTATTATTTTATTTTATTTTATTTTTTTGTGACAGGGTCTCGTTCTGTTGTTCAGATTGGAGTGCTGTGACACAGTCATAGCTCACTGTAACCTCGAATTCCCGGGCTCAAGTAATCTTCCCACTTCGGTCTCCCAAGTAGCTGGGACTATAGGCATATGCCACCATACTCAGCTTATTTATCTATTTATTGTAGAGACAGGATCTTGCTCTGTTACCCAGGCTGGTATTGAACTCCTGAGCTCAAGCGATCCTCCTACCTGGTCCTCTCAAAGTGCCAGGATTAAATAGAAAAACAAAAAACAAAACAAACAAACAGAAAAAAAGTGCCAGGATTACAGGAATGAGGCACCACATGCAGCCCCTGTAAATTTCTTAAAACTAAACATGTGGCCAGGTGTGGTGCCTCACACCTGTAGCACTTTAGGAGGCCGAAGCAGATGGATCACTTGAGGTCAGGAGTTTGAGACCAGCCTGGCCAACATGGTGAAACCCTGTCTCTACTAAAAATACAAAAACTAGCTGGGCATGGTGGTGCACGCCTGTACTCCCAGGTACTTGGGAGGGTGAGGCAGGAGAATTGCTGGAACCCATGAGGCAGAGGTTGCAGTGAGCCAAGATCACGCTACTGCGCTCCAGCCTGGGTGACAGAGAGAGATTCTGTCTCAAAAACAAACAAACAAACAAAAAACCTAAACATGCAACTACAATACAACTTAGCAATTGCATTCCTTGGCATATTTCCCAGAGAAATGATGATTTATGTTCACACGAAAATCTTTGCACAAATTTTTATAGCATCTTTATTCGTAATAGCCCAAACTGGAAACAACCCAGATGTCCTTCAACAAAGGAATGGTTAGTCAAACTATGGTGCATCTATCCCACAGAACACACTCCTGGGCATTTATCCCAGAGAAATTAAAACTTATGTTCACAGAAACACTTGTACATGAGGCCAGGTACAGTGGCTCACGCTGACAATCCCAGCACTTTGGGAGGCCAACGTGGGTAGATTGCTTGAGCCCAGGAGTTTGAGACCAGACTGGGCAGCAGAACGAGACCCCCATTGCTACAAAAAATATAAAGATTAGCTGGGTGTAGTGGCATACGTCTGTAGTCCCAGCTACTCTGAAGGCTGTGGTGGGAGGAACGCTTGAGCCTGGGAGGTGGAGACTGCAGTGAGCCGTGATTGCACCACTGCACTCAGCGTGGCTGACAGAGCAAGACCTGCCTCAAAAAACAAACAGAGGCCGGGCGCGGTGGCTCACGCCTGTAATCCTAGCACTTTGGAGGCCGAGGTGGGTGGATCACCTGAGGTCAGGAGTTCAAGACCAGCCTGGCCATCATGGTGAAACCCTATCTTTGAATTAAAAAACAAACAAACAAACAAACAAAAAACAGAAACCAAACAGTGAAAAATTACAGTAAAAAAAAAAACTCCTACATGTATGTGAATGTTTACAGCAGCTTTATTTGTGATAGACCAAACTGGAACCATCCCAAATGTCCCTGCACTACACATATACCATGGATTACTACTCAGCAATGTAAAGAACAAAATATTGGCCGGGTGTGGTGGCTCACAACTGTAATCCCAGCACTTTGGGAGGCTGAGGCGGGTGGATCACGAGGTCAAAAGTTCAAGACCAGCCTGGCCAAGATGGTGAAACGCTGCCTCTACTAAAAATACAAAAATTAGCCAGGCGCAGTAGCCGGCACCGGTAATCCCAGCTACTTGGGAGGCTGAGGCAGGAGAATCGCTTGAACCCAACAGGTAGAGGTTGCAGTGAGCTGAGATCATGCCACTGTACTCTAGCATGTGTGACAGAGCAAGACTCCGTTTGAAAAAAAAAAAAAGAACAAAATACTGATACAGACAGTAAAATGGATGAATCTTCAGGAAATTATTCTGAGTAAAAAAAAAAAAGTCAATCTCAAAAGGCTACATACTGTATTATTACATTTATGTAACACATTTGCAATGACAAAATTTTAGAAATGATGATCAGATTAGTGGTTCCCAGGGGTTAGGCATGGGTGAGGAGGCGGTGTGTGTGGTTATAAAGGAGTGACTCGAGGGGGTCCTTGTGGTTTTGGGAGTTTTCAGTATCTTGACGATGGTGGTGGAGACACAAACCACATATGATAAAACTTTACAGAACTGAATATACCCACATTCATGCATGCATACACACATACACAAAAATGAGTGAGAGAAAAAGTGGGGAGATCTGAAAAACATAGATGGGATTGTGTCAATGTCAATATTCTGGTTGTATTGAAAGCAGGGATTCAAACAAACATTCGTACACACACATTCGCATGTTCACAGCAACATTATTCACAGCAGCCAACAGATGGAACTTATCCAGTGTCCATCAGCAGATGAATAAACAAAATGTGTCATATGTTATAGCAACAGAAAATGGACTTAAGAAAAAAAAAAGGAAAAAATGTGTCATATACATAAGATGGGCTATTATTTAGTCTTAGAAAGGAATGAAATCCTGATCCATGCCACAACATTGTTGAATCCTGGAGATATTGTTAAGTGAGACAAGCCAGGCACAAAAGGACAAATGTGGCTGCCCCCCGGAGACTCACGCCTGTAATCCCAGAACTTTGGGAGGCCAAGGTGGGTGGATCACCTGAGGTCAGGAGTTTGAGACCAGTCTGACCAACATGGAGAAAACCTGTCTCTACTAAAAATACAAAATTAGCTGGACATGGTAGCAGGTGCCTGTAATCCCAGCTGCTTGGGAGGCTGAGGCAGGAGAATTACTTGAACCTGGGAGACAGAGGTTGTGGTGAGCCGAGATCACACCATTGCACTCCAGCCTGGGCAACAAGAGTGAAACTCCATCTCCAGAAAAAAAAACCCAGAAAACAAAGGACAAATGTGACAAATGTTATATGATTCCATTTATATGAGGTGCCCAGAATGGGCAAATTTATAGAGATAGAAAGTAGACTGATAGTTGCTAGAGGCCAGGGGAAGAGTGGAATGGGCATTATTGTTTAGTGGGGACAGAGTGTTTGCTGCGATGATAAAAAAATATACTGGAAATGGCCAGGTGCGGTGGCCCACACCTGTAATCCCAACACTTTGCATCTTGGCTCACTGCAACCTCCGCCTCCTGGGTTCAAGCGATTCTCCTGCCTCAGCCTCCCAAGTAGCCGGGATTACAGGTGCCTACCACCATGCCTGGCTAATTTTTTTTTTTTTTTGATTTTTAATAGAGATGGAGTTTCTACATGTTGGTCAGGCTAGTCTCGAACTCCTGACCTCAGGTGATCCACCTCCCTCAGGCCCCCAAAGTGCTGGGATTACAGAGCTGAGCCACTGTGCCTGACCTACTTAGGCAAGTTTTTTAGTCCCTCAGTATTCTCACCTGTACAATGGGGACAATAAGAATATTTACCATAAAGATAAAGGGGAGGCACAAGAAATGCACCTAGCACTGTGCAGTCACTTGTTCTGCAAATTGATTTCCAAGGTTTTGTTGGTCACTGTCAGTTCCTCAGAACTCCAGAGGTTACAAACATTGCTGCTCATGATGGTTTAATTCTCAGGTGTGCCTACTACCATGGTCTGAATGTCTGTGCCCTACCCTCAGATTCCTATGTTGAAACCTGCCCCACAAGTTGATACTATTGAGAGGGGGATCTTTGGGAGATGATCAGGTCACGAGGGCTCTGCTTTCATGAATGAGATCGGTGTCCTCATAAAAGAGGCTTGGGTTGGAGGGGGAGGTGGCACAGTGGCTCACGCCTGTAATCTCAGCACTTCGAGAGGCCAAGGCCTTGGCCTCTCAAAGAGTGGATCAAGAGGTCAGAATTTCAAGACCAGCCTGGCCAAGATGGCGAACCTCTGTTTCTACTAAAAATAGAAAAATTAGCCAGGCATGGTGGCAGGCGCCTGTAGTCCCAGCTACTCCGGAGACTGAGGCAGGAGAATCACTTGAACCCAGGAGGCAGAGGTTGCGGTGAGCCAAGGTCATGCCACTGCACTCCAGCCTGGACAACAGGGGTGTGCTACCATACCCGACTAATTTTTGTATTTTTAGTAGAGACAGGGTTTCACCATGTTGGCCAGGCTGGCCTCAAACTCCTGACCTCGTGATCTGCTGGCCTCGGCCTCCCCAAGTGCTGGGATTATAGGTGTGAGCCACCACACCAGGCTGGATAATGTATTTTCACTGTACCTTTTCTATGCTTAGATATGTTTAGATACACAACTACTTACCATTGTGTTATAATTGCCTGCCGTATTCAGTAAAATAGCATACCATACACATATTTAGCCTAGGAGCAGTGGGTTATACCACACAGGCTAGGTGTGTAGCAGGCTATACCATCAAGGTTTGTGTATGTAAACACTCTGTGATGTTTACACGATGGCAAAACCTTCTAATGACACACTCCTTAGAACATATCCCTGTCATTAAGTGACACATGATGGCATATCATAAAACAAAATGGGTCAGCCAGGTGTGGTGGCTCACGCCTGTAATCCCAACACTTTGGTAGGCTGAGGTGGGCAGATCACAAGGCTAGGAGTTTGAGAGCAGCCTGGCCAATATGGTGAAACCCTGTCTCTACTGAAAATACAAAAATTAGCTGGCATGGTGGCAGGTGCCTGTAATCCCAGCTACTTGGGAGGCTGAGGCAGGAGAATTGCTTGAACCCGGGAGGCAGAGGTTGCAGTGAGCCGAGATTGCGCCACTGCACTCCAGCCTGGGCGACAAAGTGAGACTCTGTCTCAAAAAATTAAAAAAAATTTAAAGACAGAGAGAGAGAGAGAGAGAGAGAGAGAAAACCCTCCAACTGAATAAGAACGGATTTTCTGATGGTGGTGCTGGAATAGATTATTAGAGGAAGAGACTGATAGATTCAAAAGGCCAGGTCTGCACCTTCCAGGGACACTCCGGTCTTGGCTTTTTATTTTGTCTAGCTGGATGTCGAAATGCTACGCTTCTTGTAGGACTCCATCTGTAGCATTGCTCTTAGCTTATCTACTCTCATAAAGGCTTTTTGTGGGAGGGAACACACACACACACACACGCACGCACGCACGCACGCGCGCAAGCGTTTGGGCATTTGCCTAACCCACTTCCAGAGTCTCTCAGTCTCTGGAGCAGCAGGCAATGCTTTAGTGGGGCTCCCGCAGTCTTCACTATCTTCTCCTGAGTTCCTTGCAGTAGCTCAGACATCCAGTGCTCCCTCCCTCTCACCTCTAGGCCTTTGCAAATGCTGCTTCCTCCTGAAACAACTTCTATACCCTTGGCCTGGTGAATGACTTCTTGTCGTTCAGGATTCAGTTCTGGTGTGACCTCCTCCAGGAAGCCATCCTTGATCTCTCCCAGGTTGGGCGATGTGCTCCCTTAGCACGATGCCCTCCTCTTCTACCCAGGCACCCAAACCCATCGCAATGAGGCCACTGTTGGTGACAATGCACTAAGAAACAATGCACTCGTTTCTGGGTGCCTGAGGAAGGAGAAAGACAGTGTGAAGTTAAGCGTACTCTGCATGGATTAAAGCAGGAAAGTGACTCTTCTCTCTTCTAGGATCTACCTCCAGAGAGCCACATTTGATCTGTTTAGGGGAGTGGATTGGCACATGGGCTCTGGAGCCAGACTCTCTGAGTCCAAATTCTGGCTCTTGCACTAACCACCATGTGGCCCTGAGACTTGAACTCTTCCTCATCTGTAACATGGGAACAGTAATAGAAACCATCTCATAGGGATATTGTGAGAATCACATGAATTATGGGCTTACTCTTAATATTGTTACTATTTTTTTTTATTTTTGAGACAGAGTCTCGCTCTGTTGCCCAGGCTGGAGGGCAATGGGATGATTTCAGCTCAGTGCAGTCTCTGCCTCCCGGGTTTAAGCAGTTCTCTGCCTCAGCCTCCCCAGTAGCTGGGATTATAGCCGCCTACCACCACGCCTGGCTAATTTTTTGTATTTTTAGTAGAGACTGGGTTTCACCATCTTGGCCAGGCTAGTTTTGAACTTCTGACCTTGTGATCCACATGCCTTGGCATCCCAAAGTGCTGGCGTGAGCCAACACTCCCAACCATATTATTACTATTTTTAAAAAGATTTTTATTTTATTTTGTGTTTTAGAAACAACATCTCACTCTGTTGCCCAGGCTGGAGTACAGTAACATGATCATAACTTACTGTATCCTTGGACTTCAGGACTCAAGGGATCCTGTCTCCTCAGCATCATGAGTAGCTGAGACTACAGGTGCACGCTGCCGTGGCTGGCTAATTTTTAAAAAAATGTTAGGCCAGGTGCAGTGGCTCATGCCTGTAATCCCAGCACTTTGGGAGGCCAACGCAGGTGGATTACGAGGTCTGGAGTTCAAGACCAGCCTGACCAACATAATGGAACTCCATCTCTATTAAAAAAAAAAAAAAGAGAGAGAGAGAAAGAGAGTTCCAGACCAGCCTGACCAAGATGGAGAAACCCTGTCTCTAATAAAAATTCAAAAAATTAGCCGGGTGTGGTGGTGCATGCCTGTAATCCCAGCTACTCAAGAGGCTGAGGCAGGAGAATCACTTGAACCTTGAGATGGAGGTTGCGGTGAGCCGAGATTGTGCCATTGCACTCCAGCCTGGGCAACAAGAGTGAAACTCTGTCCTTAAAAATAAAAAATTAGCTGGGTATGGTGGCCCACGCCTGTTGTCCCAGCTACCTAGGAGGCTGAGGCAGGAGAATCGCTTGAACCTGAGAGGCAGAGGTTCCAGTGAGCAGAGGTGGCGCCACTGCACTCCAGCCTGGGTGACAACACAAGTCTCTGTCTCTAAATAGATTAATAAATTTTGTTGTAGAGACAAGGTCTTACTACATAGCCCAGTCTCCAACTCCTGGCCTCAAACAATCACCTGGCCTTGGCCTCCCAACATGCTGGGATTACAGGCGTGAGCCGCTGAGTCCAGGCCATTATTACTATTTATTTCTTTCCTCCTCCCTGAAGTCCCAGACTAGGTCAAGTCTGCATTAGACACTCTCACACTGCATGTCTAGATTCCCTTCTTAGCCCTTCCCATGCCCTGTACATTTACATTCTCCCATAGGATTACTGAGGGCTGTCAGTTTCCCTCTAGGCTGACTGTGGGCCATGTAACTGACGCCTGGCCTGTGTGCTGGCCACAGCATCCCCAGATCCAGTGCCTGGCACTTCAGAATTGCTCAACATGTTTTTTTCTTTATGCTGAGAAATGCATCTCTGGGTTTTTTTTTTTTTTTTTTTTTTTAGAGACAGATTATATCTTTGACACCCACGCTGGAGTGCAGTGGCAACAACACACCTCACAGCAACCTTGAACTCCTCGGCTCAAGAAATCCTCCCACCTCAACCTCCTGACTAGCTGGGACTACAGCCTTGTGTCACCATGTCCAGCTAATTTTTTGTATTTTTTTGTAAAGACAGGGTCTCGTTGTGTTACCTAGTCTGGTCTTGAACTCCTGGACTCACATGATCTCCCACCTCGGCCTCCCAAAGTGTGGAGATTACAGGCCTCAGCCACTGCGGCCGGCTGAGAAATGTACGTCAGTATTATGGAGCAAGAGGACAGAGTCATGGTGGTTCTGGGAACCAATACAAAGATTTTAAAATAAACCGGTTTTGAAATAGACATCACAGAGGAGACAGAGAAGTGGCTCGGCTCCTCCTTCCTATTGCAGGTGCCTGATGCAAGAGAGCTCAGCGAAGGATGAACCTGGATGTGTTACGAGCTGCTGCCTTAGCCTCCTCTAACTGCTGCAGGGTATCTGGGACTAAAGGGAGATCTGTGGATCTTTCTGGGCCTGGATCTTTCTGGGAATGTTCTGGGTGCGTGGGGTTAGGTCAGCCTGTTTCAATTCTCCACGGATGAAGAGAACTTGCCAGGGCCTGGGCAACTCTCTGTGGTCCAGCCCTGCCCATCTTGCAGTAGTTACTGAGTACTTTTCTTCTCTTTCTTTTCTTTTCCTCTCTCTCCTCTCTCGCTCTCTTTTGGACGGAGTCTCACTCTGTTGCCAGACTGCAGTGTAGTGGCGTGATATCGGCTCATGGCAACTTCCACCTTCTGGGTTCAAGCAGTTCTCTGCCTCAGCCTCCTGAGTAGCTGGGATTACAGGTGCCCGCCACCACATCCAGCTAATTTTTGTATTTTTAGTAGGGACGGGGTTTCACTACCTTGGCCAGGCTAGTCTTGAGCTCCTGACCTTGTGATCCTCCCACCTCAGCCTCCCAAAGTGCTGGGATTACAGGCATGAGCTCCATGCCTGGCCTACTGTGTGCTTTTCTTCTACCCTTTCATGCTCCAGCCTCAATGGCCTTCTGTTCCCAACATACCATGCTCACAGCCTTTGTACTTGCTGCTCCTTCCCTCAGCTCTTCACAAGTCTAACTCCTCATCATTTAGGTCCCAGCTCAACTGTGACCCTAAAAGGGCCTTCCCTGAAGTCCCCACCCTCAACTTGCTGTCATTGCAGAAAGTTCTATTGGGCACCACTGCTCTCGACCACAGTTGTGCATTACACTTTCTGTCCTTTGCTCGTGTCATTTGCTCTGCCTGGAATGCTTTATCTGACCCTTAATAGAAATCTAACCAATGTAGAATCTGGCAATATGTTAAAATAAAAGTCTTAAAATTAGTTCAGCGGGCTGGGCACAGTGACTCATGCCTGTAATCCCAGAACTTTGGGTGGCTGAGGGGGGCGGATCATCTGAGGTCAGGAGTTCAAGACCAGCTTGACCAACATGGAGAAACCCAGTCTCTACTAAAAACACAAAATTAGACAGGCATGGTGGCGCATGCCTGTAATCCCTTCCAGCTACGTGGGAAGCTGAAGCAGGAGAATTGCTTGAAACCGGGAGGCGGAGGTTGTGGTGAGCCGAGATTGCACCATTGCACTCCAGCTTGGACAACAGAGCAAGACTCCATCTCAAAATAAATAAAGAAAATAAATAAAAAGAAAATTAGTTCAGCAATTCCACTTGTCAGAATGTGTCCTTAAGGAAACAATTGTTGACTTATGCAAAGATTTAACTACAAAGATGTTTAGTGCAGCACTGTTTATGATAGCAAAAATAGAAGTGTGTGCAGTGGCTCATGCCTGTAACCTCAGCACTTTGGGAGGCTGAGGGAGGTACATCGCCTGAGCCCATGAGTTCAAGAGCAGCCTGAGCAACACAGGGAGACCAGTCTCTGAAAAAAAAGAAAAAGAAAAAAAATAAATTGAGGCTGGATGCAATGGCTCATGCCTGTAATCCAGAACTTTGGAGGACCAAGGCAGAAGGGTCAGTTGAGGCCAGGGGTTTGAGGCTAGAATGGGCAACATAGAGAGATCCCGCTCTTAAAAAAAAAAAAAAAAGTCAGCCCAGTGTGGTGGTGCGTGCCTGCAGTCCCAGCCACTCAGAAGGCTGAGGTGGAAGGATCACCTGAGCTCAGGAAGTCAAGGCTGCGGTGAGCACAGATTGCGCCACTGCATTTCAGTCTGGGGTGACAGAGCAAGACCCAGTCAAAAATAAATACATAAATAAATAAAGTCCCCTGAAGTTATAAAGACCAGATCAAACAATCTAGAAAAGGGCTTGACAGAGTGAACACTCAATAAACACCAGCTGCTTTTATGCATGGGAGAGTAGAGAGGATGAAAGCAGCTGCTGCTTCCAGGCAGACAGATTAAGATGATTTCATTTTCTTCTTTTGATTTATCTCCCTCTCCTAAGTTTTACCTTATGAACATGTGTTTCTGGGTGCAGTGGCTCACGCCTGTAATCTGAGCACTTTGAGAGGCCAAGGCAGGCGGATCATGAGGTCAGGAGTTCGAGACCAGGCTGACCAACATGCTGAAACCCTGTCTCTTCTAAAAATACAAAAAAAAAAAAAAAAAAAAAAAAATTAGCTGGGTGTGGTGGCAGGCGCCTGTAATCCCAGTCAGGAGGCTGAGGCAGGAGAATTGCTTGAACCCGGGAGGCGGAGGTTTCAGTAAGCCGACATCGCGCCATTGCACTCCACCCTGGGCAACAAGAGTGAAACTCTATCTCAAAAACAAACAAAAAAACAACAACAAAAAAGAACATGTGGTTTTAAAATAAGGGAGAGGGACAATAGTCCTCCAGGAAGCCTTTTTTCCGTGATTCTCGGGTCCTCCCCTGCCCCAGATCCCACCCAGCCATGTAGGTGTCTGGTCATACTGTCCACTAGAGACCAAAGCGTCTCTGGAGTCTGCAGCAGCAGGTTTGATGAACGAACAAGGGAGGGAGAGAGCCTGCACCCCTCTCCCGGGGAGTTTGCCTAATGTTTGCTACTGAGCATCCGGACAGAAGCCACTGGCCAGCATGGACGTTCCACGAGGAGTCCAGAGGATGTGACGATCATCTCCCTATTCTTTACTATCGGACCCCAGCCTCCAGATTTTGAAGGTTCCTGTGTGTCAGTGAGAACCGGGAGGAGCTGGAGTGTGAGTGCTGCCTGCGTTTGTGAGATATCAGGGGTTTTGAGCTAAGCCAGCGCTGCTCCCGTCGGCCCTCCTCCCTCCCCCACCCTCCGCCGCGTGTTTTTTCTTTGGGCAGTGGGTTGGGCAATTATGCCTCGAGGCGTCTGTAAAATCTGAGTGCCAAGGCACTCAGGGTTTTTTTCTTTTTTGAGACGGAGTCTTGCTCTGTTGCCCAGGCTGGAGTGCAATGGCACGATCTCGGCCCGCTGTAACCACCGCCTCTCGGGTTCAAGCAATTCTCATGTCTCAGCCTCCTGAGCAGCTGGTTTGACAGGTGTGCTCTACCACGTCCAGCTAATTTTTGTATTTTTAGTAGAGACGGGATTTCACCATGTTGGCCAAGCTGTTCTCGAACACCCGACCTCAGGTGATTCGCCCTCCTCGGCCTCCCAAAGTGCTGGGATTACAGGCGTAAGCCACCGCCCCTGGCCTCGTGGGCTTTCAACTCCAAAGTTCAGGTTATAATTCTGCCTCCCCACCTGCCATCTCCCAAAGTTAAACTTTCTGTGCCTCTTTGTTTTTATCTGTAGAATGGGGATAATGATGAAAACAGCAAGTAGGAGGAAAGGCTGAAATCCACTAGAGGAACAGACGGTAACGGTTCCTATTTCTAGCAGAGACACAAGACGCTAGCCAGGGAAGCTGTAGCAGGCGCTGCGGAGCCGCGGGAGGGCCCCGTTTATTACCCCAAAACCGCAGCCCGGAAAGCGCCCTCCCCCCCGCCCCGAGCGTCCTGCCAGCGTCCCAGCCCGACGCCCGGCTTCCTGCCCCGGCCTGGCCCGGGCCCCGCCTAGCCCGCCCCGGAGCCGGCGTCTTCCTCGGGCTCCAGGGAGCGGAAAGGGCTGGGCCGGTTGGAGGAGCCCAAGCCCGGGGACGATGGGCGGCGCGGGTCGAAGGGGCCGAAGAACTCGGCGGCGAAGGTGACCACGTCCTCTGGCTGGCGCAGCAGCAGGAAGAGCAAGAAGTCGGAGATGAGCGCGTGGGCCTCGGGGTGCTGCCGCAGATAGCTGGCATGGCCGAGCCGGAGCTCCTCCTGGCGGGGGGACAGAGCCCGAGCCTGAGCTGGGCGGGGGCCTCCGCGTCCCAGGAGCCCCCACCCACTCGCTCCAAGGAGAGCTAAGGGGCGCTGGAGCCTTCCAGCCCCTACGGGTGTGCATATCAATCAGGTGCAGAGAGCTCAGTAACGAATTTAACGCCCAGCAGGGAATGGGGACCCCAGGCTGGTGTAGCCTCTCCTCACCTTCCGTTCCAGGAACTTCGTATAGAGCTCCATATCCTCCTCCCACACTAAAGGCTTCTTCTCAAACACGGGGCGTGGGTCAATCTCATCTGGGTGGGGAAGAAGGAAGGCCGGGCGTTCCCACCCCAGAACCTTCCCTGGATACCCAGCGGGATCCCGAGAACACCCAAACAGAAGGCTCAGGTGGAGCTCCAGGAGTCTGCCCGCGTGGACAGAGTGGCAGGAAGGGGCTCCCAACAAGAAAGATCCTCCTCTTAGTGGTTGGGGTCAGGGGCTGAAGGGCAGGTGTTCTCCAGCTGCTTCCAGGTTCCTGTCCCGTTCACAGCACATTGGATCCAGTCCCTGCATCCTGTAAGGCCCAGGTTTCCCCGCTCCCCTTCACTCTCCTGTGCTGCCCAAGGCCTGGACTTCACTCACCCACTTCCCTCAAGATGGGCATCTTGGTGATGATGCAGCACCCCGGGGAGCCCACCTGTATTCTCTTGGCCAGGTGCCTGGAGTGCAACACAGAACATGTGAGAGGGAGAGTCTTCCCAGCCCACCGGCTATGGACTGTATTCTCCATCTAACCCCCAGTGTGGTTATAGTTGGAGGTAGGGCCTTTGGGGAGGTCATTACCTCTACATGCAGTCATAAGGGTGGGGCCCTAATCAGATAGGATTGGTGTCTTTATAAGCAGCAGATGCTAGAGAGTTCTCTCTCCACTCACACAGAGAAGAAAGGCCATGTGGGGACACACTGAGAAGGCGGCTGCCTGCAGGCTAGGAAGAGAGCCCTCACCAGAAACCAACTCTGATAGCAACATGATCTTGGATTTCCAGCCTCCAGAGCTGTGAGCAAATACATTTCTCTTGAATCCACTCAGCCTGTGGTATTTTGTATGGCAGCCTAAACAGACAGTACCACCCTCTTTTTTTTTGAGACAGAGTTTTGCTCTATCACCAGGCTGGAGTGCAGTGGCACGATCCCGGCTCACTGCAACTTCCGTTTTCCGGTTTCAAGCAATTCTCCTGCCTCAGCCTCCCGAGTAGCTGGGACTACAGGCACGCACCACCATGCCCGGTTAATTTTTTGTATTTTTAGTAGAGATGGGGTTTCACCATGTTGGCCAGGATGGTCTCAATCTCTTGACCTCGTGATCCGCCCGCCTCGGCCTCCCAAAGTGCTGGGATTACA
>CAUYLG010023173.1:0-89591 GCA_963573385.1 Cacajao melanocephalus
ATAACATATATATATAAACGTATATATATATAACATATATATATAAACGTATATATATATAACATATATATATAAACGTATATATATAACATATTTATAAACGTATATATATAACATATTTATAAACGTATATATATAACATATATATACGTATATATATAACATATACGTATATATATAACATATATACGTGTATATAACATATATATATACGTGTATATATATAACATATATATACGTGTATATAACATATATATATACGTGTGTATATATAACATATATATACGTGTGTATATATAACATATATACACGTATATATATATGTTATATATATACACGTATATATATGTTATATATATACGTGTATATATGTTATATATACACGTTTATATATATATGTTATATATACACGTTTATATATATATGTTATATATACACGTTTATATATATATGTTATATATATATGTATATATATACGTATACATATAAACATATATATACGTATATATATAACATATGTATATACGTATATATATAACATATGTATATACGTATATATATATAACATATGTATATACATATATATATAACATATGTATATACGTATATATATATAACATGTATATACGTATATATATATAACATATGTATATACGTATATATATATAACATATGTATATATGTATATATATATAACATATGTATATACGTATATATATATAACATATATATATATATATAACATATGTATATACGTATATATATATAACATATATATATATATATATACGTATATATAAATGAGTACACCATGAAAATATGTAGCTCAGTGATTTGTCCCCCCCTCAAAATAAAAACACTCATGTAATGCTACCTAAATTAAAACAAACAAACTGATAATTGTCTGCTCTCCAGCATTGCTAAACAGTCTAGCCCAGTTCCAGCTACCTTTCTCCCCACCTACCACCCTTCCTTTTATGGTCATAGTTAGCATCTCTCTTTATAGTTTTACTACATTAGCATGCATCCAAAAATGCTGAGCTTTATTATTTTTTGAAGTTTCAATAAATTGAATCTTAATAGTATATATTCTTTTATGTCTGTCTTCATTCACTCAACTCTACATTTATGGTATTCATTCATGCTTGGGTCTTTCCCATTCTGTTTTATGAACATTTCATGATGTATTCCATTGTATGTACAGTATACAATGTATCCAGTTTATTATGAAGGATATTTAGTTTCTTGTTATGGATAGCAGGATTCTACATAATCTTACACCTGCTTATTGGCACCCAGGTGCATGTATGTACTTCCACTTCCTAATTTCTGGACTTTAGTATTATGTTATAGCAGGCATTCATGCTTCTGTACAATTGTTCAAAGTTATTTTCTTATTTTAAAAAGTTGGGAGGGGAGAGCTGGAAGAACATAATAGAGCCAGATATACTACACTAGCTGTCTGGTTACAGTGCCACAGACGTTTAGTTCAATATTTAATGGGTGAAGCTGAGTTCCATCCACTATCCTTGAAACAAATGACTGGAGAAAACAGATGATCAGTATCCTCTTTGGAATGACATTATTTATTTTTAAAAATTTGTTTAGCCACGTTTAACATGGGTAAGATGAGTGTGTTCTTGCTTGCAAGTTTGATTTTACTATTTTTAATGAATTTGTTCTATCTTTTTGGTCAAGCCAAGTTTTTTCCACATGGTAGCATAAACTGTTCCCTTTGCTTGGAATGTTTTTATTTTAAAGCCTCAAATGATTAGCTAATTTCTTATCATGATAGTTTTAACTCAGAAGTCTCCCTGGAGTATCTTACCTGTCCTAAGAGACTCTCTATTACATTGCCCTTTATATTTGCTATTAGAGAATTTATGTAACTATCCCGTTTATGTTTTATTCCTGTTAAATGTTTCCTGGGACCTTCTTTTCTTGCCTTCCTGAAATATATGCAACAGGAATCTCATCTCTCTTTTTTTTCAGCACACTTTCTCCAGTGTCTATAATAATACATGGCTCGTAATAGGTGCTCAATAAATGAATAATGGAAATGGAAGAAACAAAGGAAGGAGGGAAGAAGGGAGGGAGAAGGGTTAGACTGGAAAGAGGGAGGAAGAAAGGAAGAATAGAAGGGATATTTATGTAGGTCAAGGAGTAAAGAGGCTATCCATGTGATACAAAAATTTTGTAATTCTATGTGATAGGTATAAATGAAAGAAGATCTGTGCACTCAACTCTCATAACATGACTGCAAGTAATTCAGAATGTACCAAACCAGTAAAGGTTAGAAACAAGCAGGGGGTCCAGTGTTTCCACACAGCAATGGAGACTGAAGGCAACAAGGAAAACCAAGACCTGGGAGAATGTGTGACCATCATTCCACTTTTCTATATATCTCCATGCCAAGCTGTATATACATGAATTGCTAAGTGCATGACTAATGTGCATCTCAAAGAGAGAATCTGAGTCAAAAGCAACCTCGGGGTTACTAGCCATGGAAACAGAGGAGGGAGAGTGTAGTTATTAAACACTGTTGTCAAAGAACAAAGAAAGGACAAAAAAGGAAGAAACTCAGTAAGCAATGGTTCAGTATTCTCTCACATCCATTTGGAGGAAATTGGATGACGTCCAGAGTTTTAATGTGAGCAAAGTGATTGTATAACCTTGGGAGAACTTGTCATCTTGGCAGGCTCTGTAATATAGAGTGATAGCCTTATGTCTATCACTATTGTAATAACAGACACAAAGGGTCGATATTCACAAGGATCAGTAAGAATGTGTAGTAAGATATGGCTAGGAGTGGTCCCAGATAAATGCCAGAGTAATGAGTAATAAACTAGGTATAAATTCCAGGAGATGACCAAAGTGATAGCAATAAAATAAATGCATATTTGACACACGAAGAGAAGAGAGGCAAGGACTCCTGTAGGTAGATTCGATAGGAATGTGATATAATACCTGTGGTTATGGACAGTGGAAATGTTTAAATATCTACAGTGTCAAATTGACAGGTATTAACCCTTTAATCGATAATGGGTTCTACTCATTGAGGTTGTTTCCTTCCCTCTCCAAAGATAGTAACTTTAAATTAACTGTGTTAGCTGGTTCAGAAGTTGACTCATTTTACAGACAACTTGACAAGAATATAAAGTTAAGAAAGGAGAGTATGAACTGTGTCCTATAAATATCAAATTCCTTTTCTAAAGTTATTGCTGAGGAAATAGTAAAACAGAACAACCCCGGAAGTCCAGGAAAATTACATGGGAGAGTAGTCAATAGATTACAAAGAGAGACTATATGAGCATTTCTGAGCAAAAACAACAACAAAAACAACCACAGAGTGACTCTGATGTGATGACTATGACCCCTAATTGGAGCATATAATCTAGGATAGAGGGCCACCTCTCATTGGCGAGAGCTCAGAGAGTGTGAGTTGTGCTGAGTAATTTTACTTGGCTATGTACTTAATACCTTCCTTTTCTTCCCCCAATTAAAAAACTTGCAAAATTGGACAAGGTAACAGAGGTAGATCATCTCTCTTCTAAAGCCAGCTTAGCATTCTACAGCATTTATATATCAAATTCCAAGCACTGTGATATGGAAAGTGGAGTCCATCCATTTTGCTACCTTGCAAAAGGAGCTTCAGCTTCCTATTTCTCTTACCTTGTGTTTCACAGGATGAGAACGACCCAGATGGGTTCCCATTTCTCTTGCCTTGTGCTTCACATGGTGAGAACGACCCAGATGGGTTATCCCTGAGGAACAAAGAAGCCCAAAAGAGTGATATTGACAAACCAGCCCTGACCCACGTCTGCCCTAAGAGCTGCCAGGTCCTGTGGGCCTTGAGGATGTTCCTTTTTCCCATTCATCTCGAAGAACAAAAGTGTGACTCTTTCAACTGGGTTCCTCTCAAGAATCCAGAGCGTATGATCTATTTAACTAAAGTAGCACAAGAAATCCCCAACGCTAAAAAAAGAAGAGCCAGTCTCAGTGCAACCCTATAAAACTTTTATTATTTTCTAGTCTAGGGATCAAGGCAACATTGAATGAAAATTCTCAGTTCCTGCTTCACTTAGAGGTAGTTCAAATCAGGGAATCACAGAATTTCAGAGCCAAAAGAGATATCCCTGCATATCTACTGCAACATCCTCATGTTCCTGATGAGAATATCATGATCCATGGAGGAAACATGACTTAGACATTTTGTTCCTTCGTGCATTTATGTAACAAACATTTATTGAGCATCAACAACACATTGCCATGCGTTTTGTTAGGAGGTACAGATAAAATAGTCTCTAGGGCTTAACTCTTTCCCTCAGGAACTTGTCATCATTTTGACAGTTAGGATGAGTAAACAGAGAATGGTACTGCAAGGCATTGCCAGAGCACAAAAGAGGACAGTGTGCACAGTGGTTAAGAATATAGGCTGTGGATTGAGGTACTCTCAGTTCAGACACAGCACCAGTCTTTGCATGTTGTGGGACCTTGGGTAATTGATTTCACTTCACTATGCTCCAATTTCCTTTTCATAAAATGTTGAGGACATTAGCGTCTATTTCATAGGGTTCTTTGATGATTAAATGAGAAAATACATATGAATACCTAGTAAAGTTTTTCAGAATTTGTAACTGATTAATAAATGTTGTAGTAGTAGCAGTATTATTATTATTAAAATCAAGACCTGGAAGTAAAACAGAAAGCTGCCCAGCATTGGAATGAATAGGACATGAGATATCAAGGTTCAAGAAGCACATTCTGTCAAAGGGAATTATGTTATTTTCTGATGTTCTGGACTTGGTTTTCTGGACTGTATTTCTGACTTTTTGTGGCTTTTTGAATGCCTAGTTTTTATCTTGGAACATAATTGCACTGTGCATACAACTCTAGAGGGCGCTTTTCATGGTCCTAAGATTTTTATCTCATGTATTATCCTGGATTTTTGCCTCGTGTGTTCCAACAAATGGCTGCGAAGTTCGTAAGGAAGGAGCTAATCCACACAAAAGTCTTGTTTCAGCTGAATGTCTGGCTGCCTGAGGTATTTATTCCAACTAATTCATACATGATGAACTACATGAAAACATCATGTCTTCCACTGTAGACTGTACGTCCTGCACATTTTTGACTGCATCAGCCATCTATTACTGTGTAGCAGACCACTCCAAAATCTGGTGCCTGAAAAAACAATTATCTTTGAGTTGGCAATTTGGGCAGGGCTCAATAGTGACAACTTATCTCTGCTCTGTGCAACATTAGCTAGAGAAGCTTGACGAGGAGCTGGGGAGCCACTTTCAAGATGGCTCACTTACATGGCTAGAGCTGGCAAGTTGGTGATGGGTTTTGGTAGTGAACTAGTTAAAGATATGAGGCCTCATTTCCTGTCAGCTGTTTATTTGGGTTTCCTTAAAGCATGGCTACCTTAAGACAGTTGGACAACTTACCCAGTAGTATAGGGCTCCTAAATGAGTGTCCCAAAAGAACTAAGCAAAAAACTCTGTAGCCTTTTTGTCCTAGTTTTAGGAATCAAATAGTATTGTCATTGTCATAGTTGTAAGCCACAGTTGTAAGACTGAGGGGAAAAGAACACAGACTTTCATCTCTCTATAGAAAAAAGTGTCAAAGTCACATTATGAGAAAAATATGTGAGTGTTTTTTGAAAAATGTATCCTGCCAAAATGCCATTTTTACCCTGCCCACCTGTCCAGCACAGGGCCTGACACAATATTGCTCCTTAATAAATACTCCCTCATTAAGTACATACAGCATATGAAAATGCATAAATAAATCAGTATTACAGTATTAGTACTGTAGTTTCTATTTTTTCAGATTAACACTGAGTTTTGATATCAACCTTGACCCCTGGTTTGAAATTTTTTTCTTCAATCTGAGGATTTGCTTTTGTACGTCCACAGTTGATATGGGACTCTTAAACGTCTTTGGTAACTAAAGATTACAAAGAAAGATTGGTAGTGCCTTTGATAGCAGTAATTTGAATAAATGGAGGTGGGATTTGACTCTAAAGACTTAGCAAGTCATCAAAAAATATTGTAAGAGAGAAAGATAGTTCTGAAAGAGAAAAACAATTGATAACGAACTTGGTTGGAATGAAGGGAATAAGATGAAGACAAGCAATCTGGCAGCTTCTGGGGAAGCAGCAGCCAAAAGAAGCATCAGCAGAGCTATGTTTAATTAATGAACAGTAGCAGAAGAGGGTGCTCTGAAAGGATTAGAGATGGCAATTGAGGCTGTGCCTCCTGGGAGGTATTGGATGACTGAAGTACTTCTGTGTGTGATGTGATTGAAATAATCAATGAGAATGTTGAACCTCAAATCATGAATTTAAAAGATTTAGCGTCCCCATCTCAAATCATGAATTTAAAAGATTTAGCGTCCCCATCTAAAGCTATAGCAAACATCGAACGACAATTTCCGATTAATCTTGGAGTATGTGGAAGACTACCAGTATAATGGCTGCTTTCAAATATTGTGGAAGAAGTGTCCACTGCAACCTGATGCATTATTGCCCATTGAGATTTTAGCTCTGTGCCTTTACTGTAAAACATATTCAGACCTGAAAATTGCAACTTGAACTTGTAATTTAGGATAAATTACAGATTGTACATTTTTCCTCTATGTCATCCAAGATTCTTCTTATTTTTTATTTATTTATTTTTGAGATGGAGTCTCACTCTGTCACCAGGCTGGAGTCCAGTGGCGTGATCTTGACTTACTGCAACCTCCACCTCCCAGGTTCAAGCGATTCTCCAGCCTCAGCCTCCAGAGTAGCTGGGACTATAGATATGGGCCAACATGCCCAGCTAATTTGTGTATTTTTAGTAGAGATGAGGTTTCACCATGTTGGCCAAGATGGTCTCCATCTCTTGACCTCATGATCTACCTGCTGTGACCTCATAAAGTGCTGGGATTAAAGGCGTAAGCCACCATACCCAGCCTCTTTTTATTTTTTATTTATTTATTTATTTTGAGACAGAGTCTCACTCTATCACCAGGTGCCAGGCTGGAGTGCAGTGGCTCGACCTCAGCTCACTGCAACCTCTGCCTCCCAGATTCAAGCCCTCAGCCTCCCGAGTGCTGGGACTACAGGTGCGCGCCACCACGCCCAGTTTATTTTTTGTATTTTTAGTAGAGACTGGGTTTCACCATGTTGGCCAGGATGGTCTCGATCTCTTGACCTCGTGATCCGCCTGCCTTGGCCTCCCAAAGTGCTGGGATGCCTCTTTTTATTTTTAATGGAAACAAAGAAAACAGTTTGTCCAATCTTGCTAGTGAGTATAAACCCCTCAAACTTCAGAAGAGAAACAAAATGGACTGCAGTTGTCCATGCCACTCCTGACTATCTCATTGACAGCAAGCATTTCCTCACCTTTTCCAGAGTAGTTTACATTTTGCTAATTTTGGCTGAAGTCAAGAAAAAAGAAATGTGCTTTCTTTATCACTTTGTATCATCCTTCTATACATTTTCACTGTAGGAGAAAGAGTAGAATAATCACATATACCAGGATTTAGCTATCATGCTTCTGAGTGCCCCAAATTAACATGAGGGAAGTATCATTCCCATATCTTCAGACTGAACCATTCTGCCTGCTGTCACAGTAATACAATAAATACGTGATGTGCCTGAGGAAAAATATGCTATTAGTATGTGATGAAATTTATGTTATATATGAATTAAGTATAGGGTTTGTACAGATATCACAATTTTATCCCTGGATTTAATAATTACTTAGAATATATATATATATATATATATATATATATATATATACACACACACACACACACACACACACACACGTGTGTGTGTGTGTGTGTGTATAGTGTTTGTGTTCTCTCTATATCACCAGGAACTACTCTACTACAGGGCTTTGCATATAGATAGCTGCTTTGCTAGTTTTTCTTGAAGGGTTAAAACTGCCATGTTGGGAAAAAGATTTCTCATTTAAACCTAATGAGAGCAATGACGGGATCATTCCCGTCTTAGTGCTATAAAAGAATACCTGAGGCTGGGTAATTAGGAAATCAAAGAGGTGTATTTGGTTCACAGTTCTACAGGCTGTACAAGAAGCATGGCACTGGCTTCTGCATCTGGTGAGGGCCTCAGGCTGCTTCCACTCCTGGTGAAAGGTAGAGGAGCTGACAGGTGCAGATATCACATGGCCAGAGAGGGCACTAGAGAACGGGATGAGGGAGGTGCCAGGCCCTTTTTAACACTGGGTTCTCACAGGAGTTAATAGAACAAGAACTCACTCACTGCCCCTTCCCCACAGGGAGGGCATTAACCTATTCATGAGGGGTCCTCCCAGCCCCCCGACCCAAACACTTCCCATTAGGCCCCAATTCCAACATTAGGATAACATTTTTGACAGGAGATTTGGAAGGGTAGGATATCCAAATCATAGCAGTTCCCAAGCATAGAATCCGGGTCTTCAGTGGACGCTCAGGTCACCAGCGTTGTCTTCTCCCTGGCAACATAGGCACAGAAGTTGAATTCAGAACTTCTTTTCTTTTTCACATTTTCTTTTCACATACTCCTTTAGGCATCCTTAATATCTCAAAGTGGTATCCATGCTATAAAGCCCTCAAGAGAGTCAAGTCATGTGGTGGAAACATACGAGTGAAATCTAGCAAAAAATAATAATAAGATGTAGCAAACCATCTCGTCTTTCAGTTAGTGGCAGCTCCCTCCAGGGTAAAGAGTAAATGTTTACTAGACCATGTTGTCAGTCCAAAAGAAGGAAAATGGCTGTGTCTCGGTTCAGAGGCTTTATTGTTCTCTCTTCAGAGGCTTCTGACTGAGACAAGACTAGCTGTGCCATTTCTTGATTACATGGTTACAAGTTCCTATTTGTTCCCCTGGGCATGTCCTACAGCATCTGGCATGGCACTCCACAGAAGGCCCTCAGAAATACCTGTTGACTTGAACTCAGTCACTCGATTCAGCTATTTGAGGAAGAAAAAAAGAGGAGTGATGGAGTTAGACCGTTTCACTGTCCAAATTTGAGGAGTTAGTGTGCACAGTGGCACTTTTGAGCTGTGTGATCTTGATTCAGCTGCTTGTACTCTCAAAATTTTAGTTTCTCATTTATAAAATAATGTCATATTTAATAAAACGATATAATTTTTGCAAAGGTTTTGGCATAGTACCCATGGAATATGTGAGCATTTATGCACACTGCCCTACAAATGATAAATGAATATTTATTTAACAAATACACAGTAAAATTTGGCCCTTTACAATAATCTCCTAAACCCTCATAAAACCTCATAAAGCATATAGTCATAGTATAGAAACTCCCTTTTGATTTTTGCATAAAAAGGCAGAAGATCAGATTTGGTTTTTGTCAGGTCACAGAAGGTTTACCAATGACGTTAAGAGAAGGATCAAAATAGAGATTTTGCTTCCTCTAACATGTTCTTACTTTTCCCAAACAGCATTGTGTAAAGACATTAGCATCTTTGATACCTCTTGGGACTTTTTTAAAGGGTGCTTTAAAAATATCTTCTTTGCAATATCCATAACACGAGGAAGGTGAGACTCTCACAAGCTTAACAGGAGAAATAGATCAGAAACTTTTTTTTTTCTAAATAAAGAACTTATTTTCATGGTGCCTGGTCTCTCTGACCTAAATTGCAGTAATTCAGTATGTGTGAAATTACCTTTTCTAGGACGAGAAGATCAGAGCAAGAAAAAAGGAGACAAAAAATGGTGAGAAAAAGAGAAAAGAATATACAATATAGGCAAGAGTTCAGGCTGCCTGATAAAGAATCTGAAAATAATAAGAAACTAAGTAGTTATAAAATGGAAACTGCCAATAAGAAAGACTAGCAATTATCTCCACTGGGCAGCCATGTTTAGAGGGGATCAGAAGGTCTTTTAAGAACTAAAATAAAAAGACATTGAGGCCAAAGTAAGGCATCTGAGTTCTCTGTTTCTAGGGCTTATTTTATTAAACTTTTTTATCACTTTCAAGTTCATGGTGATGCCAGAGCAGATTTATTTCTGTAATTAAATGGATTGTTATTTACCAGCAGATATAAAGCTGGCATAAAAAGACACATGATCAGTAACATAGTTTAGACTTTATGAATTATTAGTAAAGACTGATGAATGGGATTGTTAATCCTCTCCATACAAGTTTGCGAATCGTGTTTTAGGCCTGAACACTTGGAGCAGATCAGCAAAAGCAATTCGTGACCATCCATAGTTCTTTCTCCCCAACTCCTTTGCTTCAGGATCAGTCATAAAAATATCACAAAAGATAAGCTTTTCATAGTGCTGTGGTCCACACTTGAACAATGTGAGTTACAGTCATAATATTATCGCTGGCAGGTGTTATATTGTGGGTTGGATTTTGTAAACTGGGATTTGATGTGTGGGAGCATCCAGCTTGGTGCTGGAGCTTCACATGTTAGGGGTGGGTGGTGTATGCACAGACAGGTTCTACATGAGTCAGCCTGATATAGAGTTAGCATTTTTACATGGTTGAGGAAACTTTTGGAGGATAATAATGGCTTAACTCTGAGTCTCAAAGACCTTGAAATTATTAAATCATAAAGGACCTCTAATTGAGAGAAAGAATATTATAAAGAATGATGCAGGGTTTTTTTTGGCAGGAATGGGGGAACAAAGTAGGAATATCTTGTTCAGCATCTACAATAAATCTCTGCTGAGCTTTTCGAATCCATGATAAACCTTTTGAGTTCATATGTTTAAATAATTCTGCTCATAAAATCTACCTAATTTGACCAAATCTAGTTTGTGGATGAATGATAAAAAACATATAATTTTAAGTTTGAAAAGTTTAATAAACCTCTATCAAATTGTGCATAGAATAACATCAAATGTCTCTTTCCCTTTCTGGTGTTAGCCATAAACTGGTGGGAGTCTTTTGAGCTTTACCAAGAAGAGTGAAGACGAGAACAGACGTGCTGATAACAGTCCATTTGCTAATATAGTCTCTCCATCAGTCAGGATGAATATGGTTCTGCTTTGTCAAAAAAAAAAAAAACCAAAAAACAAAACTCCCCTAGCTGATAATGGCGACTCACACCTGTAATCCCAGAACTTTGGGAGGTTGAGGCAGGCAGATTACTTGAGGTCAGGAGTTCAAGACCAGCATGGGCAATAGAGCAAGACCTCATCTCTACTAAAAAAAAAAAAAAAAAAAACTGGCCATGGTGACACACACCTGCAGTCCCAGCTACTCCCAACTGAAGTGAGAGGATTGCTTGCACCCAGGAGATAGAGGCTGCAGTGAGCTAAGATTGAGGCTACCTTTAACTGCGATTGTGCCATTGCACTCCAACCTGGGTGACAGAGCAAGACTCTGTCTCAAAAAAAAAAAAAAAAAAAAAAAAACCCCCAGATCTCAGTGGTTGAAAGCAACAATGGGCTTTATCTCTCTCTCTCTCTCTCTCTCTCTCTCTCTCTCTCTTTTTTCCATTGAGATGGAGTCTCACTTTGTCACCCAGGCTGAAATGCAGTGGCACGATCTCAGCTCACTGTAACCTCTGCCTCCTGGGTTCAAGTGATTCTCCTGCCTCAGCCTCCCAGGTAGCTGAGACTACAGGCCTGTACCACCACACCTGGCCAATTTTTGTATTTTTAGTAGAGACACGGTTTAGCCATGTTGGCCAGGCTGGCCTTGAACTCCTGGAATCAAGTGATCTGCCCACCTCAGCCTCCCAAATTGCAGCGATTACAGGTGTGAGCCACTGTGCCCGATTGGCAATGGACTTTCTCTTGCCATATGTCTATCTTGGGCCTGCGGGAGTCTCTGCTTCCTACTGTCTTCACTCAGTGACACAGGTTGATGGACTTTCCACCATGTGGAATATCTCTGTCACTTTGGCAGATGTAACAAAAGGTGATGAATTGTGCCTCAGTTCATAAAGACTCTGTCTCACACATTATAGGTCTAAGTAGGTCACCTGCAGCCCCAACTTCAAGTGCAATCCTACCATAGAATCAGAATGAGGAAAACCAGAAATGCATGGTAAATAGCCACAATAACTGCCACATCCTAAGACCCATCTTTTCTTTTGTGTCATTCCATTCTGCATTTCTGTAAAAGAACACCTGAGACTGGGTAACTTACAATGAAAAGAGGTTTATTTGGCTCATAGTTCTGTAGGCTGTACAAGTATGGCAGCAGCATCTGTTCAGCTTCTTTTGAGGGCTCAGGAATGTTTTACTCATGGTGAAAGTTGAAGAGGGTAGCAGGTGTGTCACATGGTGAGAAAGGAAGAAAGAGGGAGGAGGGAGGTCCCAGACTCTTTTTAAACAACCGGATCTTGTATGAACTCATAACTACGGGGAGGGCACAAACCCATTCTGGGGGGTTTTGCCCCCATGACCCAAACACCTCCCACCAGGCTCTACCATCAACACTGTGGATCACATTTCAACATGAGATTTGTAGGGCGCAAACCTCCAAACGATAGTACCCTGATGAACAGTGTTCCTCTAAAAATGTTCACTTTACCCTTTTACATCCCCACCCCTCTTTCTCTCTCACTCCTTAAAATTATCCCAGCAAAGATCTCTGGATTGGATGAAGGCTGTAGTTTCAGAAATGCTGAGTTTTACTTCTGGAGAGATCTTAGAGAATATTTGATCCATCCTCTCACTTTACAGATAAAATAGATGAGGTAAATGTGACCTGGCTATGTTAAATTACTTCCTAATTGCACAAACTGAGTTAATGTCAAAGGTGAACATTGATTCTCAATCAGCATCTTTTTTGTTATATGGTAGAGTGTCCTTTGGGATGCTATAACAATAACTGTAGTTTTTGAAGAGCTTCAACTGAAATTTCAATAATTTTGTACATACAAAGCAAAATACTTACAACTTTTGTTTTGATAATGTGCTGGATATGTCTATGTTCTCAACACTTACAAACCCTCTTTGATATAAGTTCATAGGTTTGGGACACTTGAATTTCACTAACTGTTGTATTCCCAGTACCAAAACTAATATCTGGCACATAGAAGGCATTTAATTAGTATTTGTTAGGTTTCTTCTTTGCATATTTATCTACTTTTGCTAGTGAGTTCAAGAGAGTTTTGTTTTATTCATTATTTAGAATCAGTGCTTAGCAAAATGACTAGGTAATAACACTTAGTTAAATTTTGGGATGAGTGCATAAATAAAAGGAATAGTAAGGTATCATTAGTTTAATTATGAAGTCTATAAGGGAAATCTGAATTACTAGAAGGCTGAACTATAATACATATTTCAAGGAAATTTGATTTTGTTTAAGTTCATATAAAGTATAAGAAAGCTAGCATTGTCAGACAGATTATCCTTCTTGAAATGTATACATTACATATAGAAATTTACCTGCTCATTTGCAAAATAAAGTGAAATTCTTACAGATCATTCACTAAATCTGCTTTTTCCTTATTATCAAAGTTTTAAAATAAACTAATTGTGAAGTCTACAAGGGAAAACTGAACTAGAAAGGCTGAACTATAATACATTTTTTCAAAGAAATCTGATTTCATTTAAGTTCATATTTTGATAAGAAAGCTAGCAATGCCAGTCAAAAGATTCTCCTTCTTGAAAAGTATACCTTACTTGTAAAAATTTACCTGCTCATTTGTGAAATGAAGTGAAATTCTCATAGATCATTCAATAAATCTGTTTTTTTTTTTTCTTATCATTAGCAAAGTTTTAAAAGAACTGCCATCAGTCTCATTTTAGATGTATTTAAACAATTTGGAACACTTAGCCTGGTTGACCACGAGCTAGCAAGTATGCAGGTAGATTTCATTTGAATTTATTATAATTATCTGATTAACATTTATCTTTAAGCTGTTGATTTATATGTGCTTAAATGCGTTATAGTTAAATATTTATTATGATTCTCTTTTCAGCATGTCTTACTTTCAGAGTGCACAAACTACTCATTTCTTTTTCGGCAAAACATTCAGCCTCCAAGTCAAAGAGCTTAAGTGTTGTACTGACGCATATACAAAAGATTAAAATATAGTATAAATGCAAACCCCAAGGCAAACACTCCCTTCAGATGAGTCTCCTCTAGCCCCCACCTCATTTTCCTTAGTGTTCCTTTGACATCCAGCAGATTGATGTAAAACCTCTGATTGCGTTCTCTGACCAGCCTCGTCCCTCTAGGGATGTGTTGGTTTAGTGTTATAGTGTACTGAGATTTGTGTGTATGTGGTGGGGCTGGGGGGAGGGGCAGATTATTTAGTACTTTTTATTTCCCAGTTGAAGAAAGTTAAAAATCAAAAGAGCTAATATAAAAGGCACAATGAGTTTGGCTTCCCTGAGACTGCCTGGAGCAAATAGCACTGTTAGCATCGATAACCGAAATGTGACAAGCTTCTCATTCGCTTCCTTCGGAGAAGCAGACCTCAGCATTCTGATATATCCTAGAAGCAGCTATCTGTATATTATATGAAAGATAAATAAATATTTTTACTATTACATGACAATCACTGAAAGACAATCTATATTAGATACTACATGACAAAACTTCATGAAATCATTTAAATTTTCTTTCTATATTCTCTATCTTACCTCCCATCTCCATAAACAGTACTTTTTCTCTTTCTCAGGGGACTTTGTAGTCAAGCTGCAAAGTCAAGCTGATTTCTATTTTTTTACCCTCCCAGCTTTCTCCTTTTTCAAGACACACACACAAGCACAGAGATACACACGTACACATACACATACACATACAAGCACACACACATTATCTGTACTTATTTTTTAAAAAGTGTCTTTCTTGCTTTCTTCAATAAGAATTCTCATCTATTCAGAAATATAAAATGGTAAGTCCTTTTAAAAAGCAAGAGAGATTGTCCATAGCAAGAGCATGATATTTTTCTTGTTATTCATATAGGAACTGGTACCCTGTTCTGTGTCAAATTTTGTACCATACTTGAATTAACATATTCATTCATTTAGTCAATAAATATTTATTGAATGACTACAATGTGCCTGACATTTTGCAAAAGATGAGCCCAATATTTAATAATGATTCACAAATCCATGGTTTGTTTTACCAAAAACCATTCATGCCATAAAGATTTCTTGCATGGTGGTAGCCATGAAGCATTATCACAGGTCGTATTGAGAGGACGAGGGAATGTTTATGACATTAAGAAAAGACAGCTAACTCTCTTGGACCTCTGCAATTAATAGAAGGAATACTAGCTTAATAAAAATAAAGCTTAAAAGTCCACTTTTGCAAGTGGATACATATATACTTATTCCTGGCCTGAGAGTAATATAGTATAGATTCAAGGGTATCTGCACAGTAAATAAACTAAAACATGACACTAAAGAGAAGTAACAGGAAGTGAGAGCTGGAATGGATTTAGAAGTTATAAGGTTCAAAGTTCTCATTTCATGTATGAGAAAATTAAAGTGCACACAGACTAAAGACAATTTTCCATCTCTTAGTAGGACTTTCCCACTTTGGAGCATGCAATCATGGTTTATCTTTGTTGGTACAGGAGTTGGTTTCAATGGTGAAGGGTTGTTGAGCCAGGGCTTGGTGAGTTGGACATGATTGAATACACAGTGAAAGAATTCATCTAAAAACATGTAGCTGTAACTACAAATGATTGTGGTGGGGATATATAAAAAAGTAGAATTAATGAATCAAGATAGAGTAGTTTTGTCCCTCAATAATTAATATACAAAAAGACATTTTCTTATGTGAAACTTAAAATAGGACGACCAAACAACTCCCCTCGCTACCATTAAGTGCAAAAAATGGCTATCAGCAGAATCCGGAATATGTCCAGGTTAACTAGGCCATCTTACTTCTCTTTTGAATTGGATTTCCTCATTTTTAATTATCTGGTAGATGTGAAAGCTGCTGTGGTCTGAATTACTTAAATAATTGAGGAAAAGGATGGGTTTCCTTAGCCTGAATTATGTAAATAATCTATATTGACTAGAACCATCTGATAAATGCTAACCTTGGACTCCTCTTTCCCTGCTGCAGATGTGGGCTCAGAAAATAAATATGAACACTATTTTAAATTTTAGATGAAGAGCATCATGTCCATATGAATGCCCTTTAGGTGCAGAAGAAAGGAATTCTATGTATGGGTAAAATGAGATTATTCAAAGTAATCAACAGCTAATTTGAAGGGAAAAAGAAGAGTGAGCATGATTTCTTAGCGTATTTGATCATTTTGATAAATATTCCAGTTGAGAATGGTACCTTCTCAACCTGCCTCAAGCTTTAGAGTAGAAAATGTAATTGGCTCATATTTGGGTCATACACAGAAAAGTCTCTTGTATGAGTGACATTTTCTACTGAGGACCCTGTTCCATGTCTAAGCAGATACTGGTTCACCTCTCTCAGGGGAATAGATACATCTAGATCCTTCCCCTTAGAGGTTGAGCTTTATATCTAAAGCCTATAGCATTTTTGTGGTCTCACATAGTATCGTCTCCACAAAAGAAATATTAAGGCATAGAGGGATAGATTAGATAGATAGATAGATAGATAGATAGATAGATAGATAGATAGATAGATAGATGGATACATAGATAGAAAGATAGATAGATAGAGAGAGAAAGAGAGAGATAGATAGATAGATAGATTACAGGTTTTTATAGTAAAAGAAATGGAAAGTCTATGCATAAGCCATGGGCAAATTAAAAAAAAAAAAAAGACTGCTTAGTTTGTCCGTTTCTATCACCTTGACTTTAATATGGTGAATATGTATTTTTTTTTTCTTTGAGACAGAGTCTCACTCTTGTTGCCATCTCAGCTCACTGCAGCATTTGCCTCCCACGCTCAAGCTATTCTCTTGCCTTAGCCTCCTGAGTAGTTGGGATTACAGAGGCACGTCAACACATTCAACTAATTTTTTGTATTTTTAGTAGAGACAAGGTTTCACCATGTTGGCCAGGCTAGTCTCAAACTCCTAAGCTAAAGTAATCTGCCCTTCTCAGCCTCCCAAAGTGTTGGAATTGCAGGCATGAGTCACCACCCCCAGCCAGGTTAACAAATATTTCTAAAATGAAAAAGAGTACCTGCTTTCAAGAAACATATATAATATAAATATATAATTACCTATATTATACATAGTTCATACATTATATATAGTTAAATATTATGAACACTTAAGTATATATTCCTCTTACAAAAAGAAAACTCCTATGAAATAAACTGTATAGATACTCATGTCACTTAGAGTCCTTGATAAATATGCTTCTCTGCTTCATAAAGTATGACTTTGGTGCTTGGACCTTTTGTCTCTCAGAGTGCCATCTGTAGTCTATCACCATCAGAAACAACTGGATCTTCTAAATAAGCAGATTCCTAGGCCCCAGACAGACCTACCAAATAGAAATCACTGGAGATAAGTCTTGGCAATTTGCGTTTTTCATAAAGACATGATTGTTAGGCACACTTAAGTATGAAATCTAAAGATATTTTTTTCTTATTCCTGCTCTGCCGCGTGTCTTGGGCAAGTCATATAAACTTTCTTGTGTCCTGTAATTTGATGAATAAAATAAGTTAGTCTTAGGGATGGAGACTCACTCTGAATTTAAATCTGACAATTATTAGTTGTGAGCCTTGGAGAACAGCATGTGAACAAATTTAGCCCTGTTTGCATCATTAGTAACATGGAAATGTTAATGACTGTTTAGCTTAAGACACACGTGTTACAAAGAAAAAATTAAATAATAAAAGTGAGTAAAATTTGTAAACCCTAAGAACAACAGAGATGAGAAGATTTTTCTTTGCTGTAAAACGGAAGATAAAGACTTCCCAGGTGTGATATGAGGGCAAATACAATTATTTTGAAAGTGTTTTGAATTTTTTTAAAGGTAGGTGTTTCTAAAAAGAGAATATGACTTAGATAAATGACTTTCAGTATTTTTAAGGTGTATTATTTTACATCTGAAAATGGTAATAAAGGCGTTCAGAATTCTCAAATTACAAATATTATAAACATCCTATGTTTCCCTTATAATTATATCCGTAATTACTAAGTACATAATAGAAAAAAACTAGTCATCTGTTAACGCCACTGAGGTTTTTATGCAGAGTGAAATGAGGGACAACCTAATGTTATTATAATTAACCATAGCCTGTGCCAGTTAAATGATGAATCTATTTGCACATTATTCTACCCTTTTCCTGTCTGAGCCTGACACAGGGCTGTGGGATTATGGCTTCATTTTTCAGAATGAGATCCAACCCAGCAACTAATTCTAATATCCTCTAGAACTAAAAATGATTTTCCTTTGTACTGTCCTAGTGATAAAACCTGATTAGGTAAATATTTCTCTATATTGTTTATACCAGGAACTTGAGTCTTGATTCACAAAAGATCTTTTCCCTAAAAGTTACTGCTTGTGCAACAGAATCCCAAAGATGAGGTGGGAAGCTCAGAAGGTACAAATTGACATGTTGCTACCTTGACATTCTCCCGTAGGGTCTGTAATCCAGTACCTGTCACTGATGCAAATGGTGAAGGATCTCGGGGCAACAAGAAAATTCAGGATAAGAAAAATCTCAGATTGTAGCTCAGAAATCATCTGAGATACTAACTGTGGTTGAGGAATGAAATGGCGTTAGAAATATAAGTTATTAGTTCCACATTTGTCTCTTACTTTGTGTTCAAAAAATAGTTTCTTTCTCCCTCCCTGAATTCCCTTTTAATTTTCTTCTCAATCCCATCTTTTCTTTTTAAATTTTTCATTTATTTATTTATTTTCCCAGCTTTACTGTAGTTGACAAATAAAAATTGTATACACGCAAGATGTACAGCATGTTTATGTGATGTACATTGTGATTATTTGAAATATTTATACATTGTGAAAGGATTACCACAATCGAATTGATTAGCACTTCCATCACCACACAGTCACTGTGTGTGTGTGTGTGTGTGTGTGTGTGTGTGTGTGTGTGTGTGTGTGTGGTGAAGTCATTTAAGATTTATTCTCTTAACAAATTTAAGTAAACAACATACTTTTTACATTGTATTCCCTCTTTTCAATACTTGTGCCCTCCTCATTGGGAAAAATAGTTTGTCCTGCATTCTGGCTACAAGCATATATTTACTTGGGAAACTCAGTGACTTTAATTCACTGTAGATGTAAATGACTTCTAGCAAATCGTTTTCAGAAGGAAGAACTTTCAGGGTATTTAGCAGGTGAAGAGACATGACACCCTTATTTAAAAAGGTGACTTGAGAAGAAATACAGTATCTTCGAGGCACCTTTTCTAAAAAAAGAGACTATTTTTGAAGGTTATCCATAAGTGATCGTGAGGTCACTAACTCAAATGCACTTGGATTTATATTTTTTGATCCAATATTGTCACTGTCTTTGGCTCACCCCATGCAGAAGTATCACCCCAATGATACTGTCTAATTTATTCCATAAAAAATTAGGATAGCTGCCCATTTCTGGGGGACAGTGAGTTTTCCACTTCCTAATGGGAAACCACCCACAGAGAATTGGCTGCTCATTTCAGTAATGAAAGAGAACACACTAATTTCTTAGCTCATCCCAGGATACAAGACAAAAACCATGAATCAAAGATTAGTGTAGTGCTTGATTCAGCCACCAAATGTCACTGTATTCTCAGTGTCATGCAGTGATGACACTTGGATTTCTGCCCATCAAACTCCGGCCAAGAGATAATTGCTCATACTCACGCCTAGACATGAAGTACACATTGGTTTCCTGCTGGAAGCCATACTCAGAAAGTAAGTTAACAATCCTGATATTCCCAGTTTTGGGGTTCTGATGCAACTTTGGTTTCTAGCTTTTCATTTGACCATGATAATTTTTCACTCCTTAAGTATTTGGAATAAGAATCTATGACATAATTTATTAGGAGCCATCTATAGAGATGCCTATAGATGTTGCGAAGGCAAGAACAATGCCTGAACGACAGGCACACCACTGGGGCTCAGTATGCTGTGTTCTCTGTTTCTTTTTAATTTACTGCTACCAGGGAGATTGAAAAATATACTATTCATTGCATGTCTGAAATAAAATTAGCTTGGCTGGACTTGCTCTAACTAAAATTTTGGAAAAGTTTATCTTATGTTGAAAAATAACCTTAAGCAAATCACACTGGAAGGAAAAGGGGGAGGGAAAATAAGCCTAAAAATTAAATGTCTTTATTAGTAGAAGTTAGAGATAGCTCATTCATCTTTTAGTATGCTGTAATCTGACCTTATAAAATGGAAAAAATAAATAGTTTAGTGAGAGGTTACCAAGCTTCAGTGGTTATTAAGCGTAAATACAATTAATGCATGCAAAAGAATTCCAAAACACATTATGTTTTATATTTGTTTATAATAGTAACAAAATAAAGATGACATAACTCTTGGATGTTTGCATTTTTATTAATAGTAATATTTCATAGTGCTTGGAGTTGTTCTGTTGCTGTTGCTGTTTTCCTCATAAAACATTGAAATCTCTAATTTATTTCCTTAAATGCCAAATATTTGCAAAAAGGTCTATGAACTCATCATAGGCCCCCCCCCATGAGAAATTTATGTATTCCTCAGAAATGAATTTGACTTAAAACTTTCTGGTTATAAACATAATTATTTCTGACTGTTCTTGGAAATAATTTAATAAACTGTGCTTAAGAAAGTGAGATTTAGAAAAATGAAAACAGGGTAATGTTAACAGAGTATAAAATAGGTTGGCTAATTTATCCATAAGAGAATGGAAGATTGGATCATCAATTTTAAAGTTATAACAAATGAGATAAATATGGAAATTATAATTAAAGCTACAGTGAGAACACAGTTTTTAGAACTCATGGCCTATGGCTATGATAGACCACAATTAGGAGGCTAGAAGCATAGATCTGAGAGCTAGACTAGGTGTACGTCCTGAAGTCATTCTGTTGAACTGTGTGTGCTCACAGTCTTGCACCTCAGAAAGATCTTGTTCCTGCTGAAGAGAACAGCACCAGCTAGAAAAAAATGCACTGTACATTGTACAACGTGTATGATGGGCGTCTTCGCATTTTTAGGAAACTGACAATAGGGATGGCTTCAAATGAAACATCAAGTGGAGATGTGTTTGTGATAGGCAGGATTTTAGGAGTTTGGAAGGCAGTTGTCATTACAGAATTCTACAAATGTAACAAAGAATCCATTATTTTTTATCCTGTAAGAACACTTCGTATTTCAAAAATAAACAGCTCTAACATTTTTGCAATTATAGCAAGGTCTTATCATGACTCTTATGTCCTGGCTCTTTACCAAGGCTCCAGCTTCATCCAGGGTTGCTTTCTGCCTTGCCTTCTGCACTGAGGCTACCCTGGTCTTGTTTTAGTTCTTTACTCCAAGCTCTTTTCATACATCTAGTTTCATATTTTTCCTCAGATAAAACCACTAATTTCCCCTCCCCTTCCCTCCCCTCCCCTCCCTTCCTCCCTTCTCCTCCCCTTCCCTTTCCCTTTCCTTTTTCCTTCCTCTCTTTCACTCTTTTTCTTTTTTTCCTGCTTTCTTTTTCTCTCTCTCTCATTCCCTCTTATAATTAGACCTTTCTCACCTCAAGGCCCCACCCAGCATGTTACCTCCTTGCCTTCCTCATCTAAAATAGGTTTCCCCACCATACCCTCTGATATTATCTGCCTCAATATCTCATTTTCTTCTAAGTCTTATTTAAATGATGTTATATTTCTATATATTTATTTTCTACTTTTCATCTTTCTTTCATTAGAAGGTAGTTGCCATGAGAAGCAAAATTATATCCATTTGTTAAGGTTGAATTATCAGTGTCTAGTAGAAATTGAATACTATTAATGATTTTTAGGGAAAAAAAATCGTTGAGTTGAACAGCTATAATGAGAACCAAGTCAATACAACATGATACATCTCTGTGTTATTCTAGTGACCTCACGGAAGACCATGGCTACCTGGAAAATGTAGTGCTAGCAAAAAAGCAAACCTTTATTTTCCCATTAGATCAGGGAATAAAACACATTTGGGAGAACAACCAAACTGCAACTAGAGAATGTTCTATTAACTACTAGAAAGTGTAATAGAAGAAAATTAGATTGATAGTAATATAAATTGTGGAGGATGTGAAAATCATTTCTTTTAACAAAAGTAACTTTGTTGAAAGAACTTTATTACTCTTGGATTTTTCAGAATTAACCTGCAATTCTCACTTATGCCAAGTAGGATATAACTGACTCAGTGTTGCATATCTTTTAGAAAACACCCATGTCTTATTAGCATGAAGGTTATGAGGTGAACATGATAACAGTCAAGATATTCTTCTTAAAAAGGTGCATCTTCACAGATTCTAAGTTTGTTTTAAGTTTACTGCTACGTTTCTCTGACAATATTATATAACAGGATTTTTTTTAAATGACCAATTTAAGAAAAAAATATTAAGCAAATTTGGAAGCTTGAACATGAAAAATTTTATTCTGCTAATACCAGAATATGAGAAAACAATTCTCTTTCTTTGCTCTAAGATAATGAAAAAAATAAATTTGGGGAGAAAAAGGAAAATTGGTTATTTGGTACCATCCAGCTGTTGATTTACTAAATATTCCATTCTTTAAAATATACTTTAGTGATCTCAGAAAGGTGGAGTGTGATTATTAGGGACATGTCATGCATTTCACGAACACACACACAAAAGTTTTTAATAAAACGTCTCCCTATATCAGATGGCATTATTCTTATTAAATGTACTAGCCCAATGTATGAGCCATGAGCTTTAAAAAATGAGAAAATGAGGGCCGGGAGCAGTGACTCATGCCTGTAATCCCAGTATTTTGGGAGGCCGATCCAGGCACATAACTTGAGGTCAGGAGTTCAAGACTAGCCTGGCTAACATGGTGAAACCCAGCCTCTACTGAATATACAAAAATTAGCTGGGCGTGGTGGCAGATGCCTATAGTTTCAGCTACTTGGGAGGCTTGGGCAGGAGAGTTGCTTGAACCCAGGAGGCGGAGGTTGCAGTGAGCAGAGATCATGCCACTGCACTCCAGCCTGGGCCACAGAGCGAGACTTTTGTTTCAAATAAATAAATAGAAAATAAAGACATTTGAGGGTACATATTAGAGAGTTTTTATTTTTCAGAACTTCCCATAAATCATTTTAATAAAACAAAGGCAAGTACTACACATATTTCTTCACTGCAATTTCTACAGAATCAAGGGAATACATATTGCTTTCTCTGTGAAGAGATCAATGTGGTTTTCCTCTCTGATACCTTCATTTCCTTTTCTTAGGTTTGTGTATACATATTTGCTTGAGTGTGTGTGTATGTGTATGTGTATGTGTATAAAATGATGTATACCCTGCCACTAATATTGGAAATAATAGAATACAGATTCCTTATTTCTCCATAAGTGAATCTCAGAAAAAACTAAATTTCCTCTAAACTCATTATAGGGGAGAATGGATTTATAGGAACCCATCGCAAAGGGTGTTTCATCATTCCCCTTCCCGATGCAGGTCTACTTTAGGTGCATAGAGATACCTATCTATCTCCATTGATTTGGGAAAATGGTCCCCAGTATACCTGCTCTGCTCTTTCTTGGTTCAGATAAAGGCCAGATCACTCACAACTCAACTGAACTCTGAGCTGTGGTTTCACGTCTTGCCTTATGTGTTGCTGAATGTTGAGGCTTGTGAAATGATCACTCATGGACTATTTATAGTATAGCGGTTCTCTTTTCCCAGTAACTTTGCCCTATTGATACTTCAGAACTTCTGAGTCTCAGAAATGCCACCCTTTATGCCCTAACATAGACCATCCATGTCAAGGCATCCATACCAAGTCTACCTATTCCCTCACCATAATGGCTCCAGCCTCTCCACAGGCTTGGCCCTCATGCCTCAGATCCTCCTCTGGGATATATCAGTACTTCTGGACCTCTCTCCCACTCTGTGTAGGCTTGATGCTCTCTCATGTCTATTCTCTTCTTAGACATACCAATATGCTCTCTCTCTTCCAAGCTGCAAATGCCTGTTAGCAATTTCTTTCCAGAGGAAAGAACTTTCCAGGTATTTAGCAGATAAAAAGCCATCACAACATGACTTTTAAAAGCAGACCTCAAAAACAACACAAATACAAATTTCTGAGTAGTTTTCTAGCGAGAACAGAATTTAAAAAATAATTATCCATAAATGATTCCAAGGCCACTAACTAAAGCATACCTGACACATATCTCTTGATCCAACATTGGCATTTATCTTACTGGGTACAACATTCTTTGGAATATCGAGATTCTGATGTAGCTGTTGACATAATCAGGATATAAAAATTGTTTTTGCCAATGGGGAAAAACAAGTCACTTTGAAGTCAACTTGAAACTGAACAGTGATTACATTATTCTAGGCTGAATTTACCCTATTTTTACCTGGGGTAATAAATTTCATGGCCAAGTTGTCATGGTAGAATGAGTAAAAAGAAAGAAATGGACTTACTAGGAAGAAGAGGTACCTGGAAGAAGTAGTTTTAAAATAGATTTTTGGTATCATATATCATGTGTAAATTTGATAGAATGGAAGTATTCTATTCAACATAATTAGTCTAATTGGTAAATTAATAAGAAAAATCATTTAAGTCATATAAATCATGAAATATTTTATAAAGATACACTATTTAAGCTGTCACTCATTTTCCAATATTTTGAAGTAGGACTACATTTATTTTAATGAGTTCACTGATTAAAGAGCTATGTTCTTTTCCTTGTATGAACTATACTCATAATGTATTGTCATTTATTTCCCTGTTGTTGTTTTAAGTGAAATGAAAACTCAGACATAATTGTGAAACAATGCAAGATTACAGTCCTCAGAGATCTTATATTCCCACCCACAATCTTATTTATTTTTCTTTTTTCTGCACATAATTCAAGAATATATTTTTTAACTTGCCTTTATTAGTATTTTGAAACCATTAAACATAGGTTTCACAGGAACTGCTCTCTTTCCATGCTGATACTAGGTTATATAAATAATGAAGGAAGTAATAAAAAGTGGACTTGGAGAAAAAAAAAAGATCTGGGAGGAAAAATGATTCTTGGTAAGTATGCAGCTTATCTGGGAGTAGCAGAAATATGCGAATACTAGAATATAATTAAGTAGCCTTGGGCATTCCTTAGATGATGAACATAGTTTTAAGTTTTGCAATAAAAATTATAATCCTTAGTTAAGCCAATGGGTTATTTAAGTGTAGACCTGTTAAAAGAGATTCTGCTGTATTTACACACTAATTTTTGGCATGGTAATAACTATCATGAATATATCATATGCTTCCCTCATGTTTTCTTTTAGTTTAACTAGATTCAGTAGCTTTTGGAGCACCTTCTCATGGGCACATACTCTGCTATGTATTGAGAAGTTCATGTTGAATAAGATTTGGTCCCTGAATGCAATAAAGTTGCAAAAAGGGGATAACAAACACCATCAATATTTTCTGTGCTTAGAATTCCATAAAGCACAAAAAACATACGGCTTCAACTATTAAGAATAGGTCCCATCTCACTTACTTTTATATTTTTTTCTTCCAGTATGTTATGTAATATTTTATGCATAATTTGGACCAAGTTTTGAAAACATAAAAATAGCTGGATAAAATGTGTGCCCTTACCACTGATTGTCAGTCTATATCAGTGACAATTTTTTCTTATTGTTCTTCACTCCAGTGTGAAGAGTTAAGTTGAAATCTCTCTCAATCCCCTAGGATTTCTGATTCATATATGTGGCTCTGAAATACTGAGATACTTTGCACCAGCAGGGTGTCCAATGCTATTACAGATAGTTTCACTTATGAACTACTATATGCAACATGCCTTATTCATAACCCCTCCATTAACATGGATAATGAGTAGGCAGGTGACATTATTTGACATTCCAGCATTTCTGATTAATATTAGGCCAATATTATCTGCTCTCTGACTTTCCTTAAGTTTTTCAAAATTAATGACAAACATAAAATGAAATAATTATTTAGAGGTTAAAGTAGTCCAAATATTTTTTTAAGAAAACTGTATTCTTAATTCTTTGCAACTAAGATAAATTTTATTTGATGTTTCAAAATTATAAAAGCTTTTAGTATTTAGTATTATACATTTCTTTCTTTTTTTCTTCCTTCCTTCCTTCCTTCCTTCCTTCCTTCCTTCCTTCCTTCCTTCCTTCTCTCTCTCTCTCTCTCTCTCTCTCTTCCTTCCTTCCTTTCATGGAGTTTTGCTCTTGTTGCCCAGGCTGGAGTGCAATGGTGCGATCTCGGCTCACCACAACCTCTGCCTCCTGGGTTCAAGCGATTCTCCTGCTTCAGCCCCCTGAGTAGCTGGGATTACAGGCATGTGTCACCACGTCCGGCTAATTTTTTGTGTTTTTAGTAGAGACGGGGTTTCTCCCTGTTGGTTAGGCTGGTCTTGAACTCCCGACCTCAGGTGATCCGCCTGCCTTAGCCTCCCAAAATGCTGGGATTACAGGCCTGAGCCACCTCGCCTGGCAGTAAATTTATGATGTTTTTCTGTCACTTTTTAAGCTCTTTTTAGTTTTAATTAAGACTTGGTGGAACATATTTTTTTAACTTATGTATGGAGAATGTAAACTTTAAATAGAAATGTAAATAATTTTCTTTAGAATTTTTTTTCTACTCATCCTTAGCATGTTTTATTCATCTTAAAATGTCTATCCCAATACCTGACACTAATTTGGCATTCAGAAAAGTTTATTAAATGAATATATTTATACTGAAATACCGTAACTTCAAAGGCAAAGCTTCTCGTTTTAAATATTTTTTAACATTTTATTTTTTAAAAGAGATAATAGAAAAATTTTAAAACAGAAATATAATGCTAATAGTAGCATAAAAATTATCTAGTTCACCTTCTCCAATTTTTAGATGAAACTGACAGATCTGAATAAATTAAGTGATTTGACCAATGGCAAATTAATCTGAGTTCAAACTCTTAGATGAATTACTAATCCACGTAGTTTATTTGGTTCTAAATTTTGATTTAACCAACAAGTATTAGGTCTGTGCAATTATAAAGGCACTATACTAAGTGCTGCAAAAAAAAAAAAAAAAAAAAAAAGGAAGGAGGAAGGGAGTGGTGTTGCTCGTGCCTGTAATCCCAGCACTATGGGAAGTTGAGGCAGGTAAATTGCTTGAACCCAGGAGTTTGAGACCAGTCTGGGCAACATGGTGAAACCATGTCTCTACAAAAAACAATAGCCAAGCATGGTGATACATGCCTGTAGTCCCAGATACTCAGGAGGCAGAGAGAGGAAGATTGCTGAGGCCCAGGAGGTTGAAGTTGCAGTGAGCAGTAATTATACCACTACATTCCAGCCTGGGTGACAGAGATAAGAAGAAGAAGGAGAAGGAGATGAAGGAGGAGATGAAGAGGAAGAACAAGAGGAAGAAGATGAAGAAGGGGGATGGGGAGGAAGAGACGGAGAGGATCTCTACTCAGAAAGATTTTGTGAACTCTGAGTAGTATTTGGGAACAACTGAAATTTGATTCTCAAGATCAAGACTAGATTATGGGCTGGAAATACATCTTTAAGAGTCATTACCATCCAATCATTATAACTAAAAACATGTAGTGAATGAAATCACACAAGGAAAGGGAATAAAACAAAAGAAATAATAGAACTGAGGGTGGAGTTCTGATGGCAACATGCTCTTGGTGGAGATATGTATTAGCTCACTTTCTGTTGTTTATAAGAGAATACCTAAAACTAGGTAATTTATAAAGAAAAGAGATTTATTCTTACAGTTACGGAGGGCTGCATCTGGTGAGAGCCTTCTTACTGGTGTAGACTCTCTAAGGGGTCATGAGATGATGCCTGTATCAGGCAAGGGGGCTTGGTGTGCTCACACACTAGCTCAGATCTCTTATTCTTATAAAGCCACTAGTTCCCCTCCCATGACAACCCATCAATCCATTACTCCATGAATGGATTAATTAATACATGAGGGTAGAGTCCTCATGATCCAGTTACTTTTTATAATACTGTCTCTCAATACTTCCACGTTGGCATGAAGTTTCAACAGGATTTTTAAAGGGGACATTCAAACCACAATGAGACACAAAAGATGAAAATCAAAAGGTGTATATATATATGTGTGTGTGTGTGTGTGTGTGTGTGTGTGTGTGTGTATATATAAATCTTGGGATGGGGGGGCACAAGATAATCAAGTAATGAGTAATGGATGATTTTGTATACTACAGAGGCCCAGTTAGAGTGGAGAATTAAAAGACGTTATGTAAATAAAAAATTCAGAATCTTTGGAGATTCTTGAAAAGTGCTTTTGCTACTAAGGGAGTAGCATACTGAAGGACCAAAGTGCAGATTCAAAAGATTTTGAAAGAAAGAAAAGAGAAGGAATACCAATATTTTCCAGTTTTTCTTGCTACTGTCACAGGTGTTAGTAGCTATTACTTGAAAAAATGCACAGGAAAAGGTTGGGACAGAGTTCCACGGTGAAATAACTTGGGAAAACAATTTAACATTATTTTTACTGCAAGATTTCCCAGAAAATTCTTTTGGCAAATGGGAACAAAAAAATATCCACAAGAGTGTGTTTTTGGTCATCTAGTTTCTAATAAATGAATATATTTGGGGATTAATATTCTACAGTAGTTACTTGGGAAATTTTGTTTTGAAATTTTAAGAAATCCAAGGTATTTGACGCTACACAGAAAGAAAGGAAAGAAAAGAAGAGAGAAGGAGATCCAGCATGGTGGCTAACACTTTTAATCCAAGCAGTTTGGGAGGCCGAAGTTGGCAGATCTCCTGAGCTCTTGATGCCAGTAGTTTGAGACCAGCCTGGCCAACACAGTGACATACCATCTCTGCTAAAAATACGAAAACTAGTATAGAGTTTTCTCTATAAGAGTGGTGGCTCATGCCTGTAATCCCAGCTACTCAGAAGGCTGAGGTAGAAGAATTTCTTGAACCTGGGAGGAAGCAGAGGTTGCAGTGAGCTGAGATTGCACCACTGCACTTCAGCTTGGGCGACAGAGCAAGACTCTGTCTCAAAACGAATGAAGGAAAGAAAAGAAAGAAAAGGAAGGAAGGGAGGGAGGGAGGAAGGAAGGAAGGAAGGAAGAAGGAAAAAGGGAAGGAAAGAAGGAAAGAAGAAGGAAGGAAGGAAAGAAGGAAGGAAAGAAGGAAGAAAGGAAGGAGGGAATATTTGACAGCTTGAAGAAAACCCTTGTATGAGTTGAGGCATGAATTCTTTCTGGCATTGAATAGGTTTAACCAGATTTGAAGGATTAACATTTCAGTACTTTTGTAGGGGAGGAAAACAAATATTTTCCTTATACACTTCTAGGATCTCAGTTGAGGCCTGTACGAAAAGGCAGATTAACTAAAACAAACAAAAACAAAACAAAACAAAAAACTTTTTTTTTTTTAATGGAGTCTCGTTCTGTCTCCCATGCTGGAGCGCAGAGACACAATCTCAGCTCACTGCAACCTCTGCCTCCCAGGCTCAAGCAATCCTTCCACCTCAGCCTCCCAAGTATCTGGGACTACAGGTATGCCCCACCACATCCAACTAATTTTTGTATTTTTTGTAGAGATGGGGTTTCATCATGTTGCCCAGGCTGGGCTCAAACTCCTGGGATCAAATGATTCACCCACCTCAGCCTCCCAAAATGCTGGATTACAGGCTTGCACCACCATGCCTGGTGCATTTACTTAATATAAGTTTAATGTGACATAGGATACTCCATAATGAAATGAAGATCCCAAAGAAAAAATGGTTAAATCTGAGTATTTTTATACTAGGTTTGAGGAAGAATACAAAGTTATAAAAAAAAATGGTAGGACTAAGGTTAATGAGATGAGTAGTAAACTGGGGTTAACATATCAAGGCTTGTTGATTTAGATACCTCTCAGCTTCTCTTCATCTTCAGAGGTAAGGATGCTGCTTTCTCCCAGGTATAAGAAGGACATCTCTCATAAAAAGTCTTATGACTTCTTCAGGTAAAGTCAGAGTCATTCTTGCACTTACTCTTTCTCAAATTCTTTCCGCTTAAAACATTTAATATATCAAGACACCATATTTTTGGGTAGTATGTTCTGAACCCTATTATTTACCCATCTGAAACTTTTCCACAAAGGTTTTACAGCCTAGAAACTGAGTTGGCAGGTTGTCCCATATGTCACCGAACCAGTCTCTCAGTCCTGGGATTTGATTAGTCTACTTAGACAGTTGTGTCTTATTTCTGGACTTAGAAGTATAGGCAGAAGTAGGATGCCTACCTAAACCTCTATGAGATGTGAGCAAGAAGGATTTTTAAGTAGGGGTAATTCTATGAAAACACAAATAAAAAAAGGTTAATTTTTAAAACAAGCTACAAACTCACTTTTTGAATCCAGAGTGCAATTAAAAAATTCTAGGCTGGGTGCAGCAGCTCCTGTCTGTAATCCTAGCACTTTGGGAGGCTGAGAGGGCAGATCACCTGAGGTCAGGAGTTTGAGACCAGCCTGACCAACATTGAGAAACCCCACCTCTACTAAAAATACAAAATTAGCTGGGCATGGTGGCGTGCGCCTGTAATCCCAGCCACTCAGGAGGCTGAGGGAGGAGAATCACTTGAACCCAGGAAGCGGAAGTTGCAGTGAGCTGAGATCACATCATTGCACTCCAGCCTGGGCAACAAGAGTGAAATTCTGTCTCAAAAAAGAAAAAAAAAAACATTTCTAGATATTGAGCTGAAAGTATCCTGAGATAGTAGAGTAACAATAACAGTGGACATCCAACAAATGTCTTGGTTTGCCATTTGAATGCCTCTAGTTATGGCACTGTGTCGTAGTTTGTTTGTGTTGCTATAAAGGAATACCTGAAGATGGATAATTTTTAAAGAAAAGAGGCTTATTTGGCTCAAAGTTCTGTAGGGTGTACAAAAAGCATGGTAGCAGCATGCTTTTAATGAAGGGTTCAGGGAACTTCCACTCATGATGGAAGGCAAAGAACAGCAGGCATGTCACATGACAAGAGAGAAGCATAAAGGAGAGGGGAAGAAAGTGTCATGCTCTTTTAAACAATCAGTTCTCTTGGGAACAAAGAGAGCAAGAACTCACTCATTACCACGAGAATAGCACCAAACCATTCACAAGGGATCTGCCCACATAACACAAACATCTTCCATTAAGCCCCACCTCCAACATTGTGGATGGAATTTCAACATGAGATTTGGAGGGTACATATCTCCAAAGGGTACCACACTATTATGTTTACTCTCAGAGCAAAGTATGGAAGTACCCAGTTTCAGCTTGCAAGGCTTAGGTATTCCAAATAAGGATGTGAGCAATCAGGTTTTAGCTCTCAGTGGTGCCAGATCAGGAGGATAAAAGAATAATGTAAAATGTTAGAGTTGTAACCACATTTTCAAGGAAGCTGAAAGAACTGAGCAGGATCCATCCAGTTTACAGTAGATAACAAAACTTCAAATCCAATGAACAGGGGGAATGGAATTATATTAATTCACATGATGTGATATAATTTGCCATTGAAATGTAAATTTTGTCTCTATAGTCACCTCCATTTCTATCAAAGATAATCAAAGGAAGACTAATTTGTTTGCAAACTAAATCTTGTCTCATTATACATGGCCTGTTATTTACATATGTATAGGAAAAATAGTTATTTACCATGTGGGATTTTTTAGTTTGCTTTGCTGTAATTTTTTATAAGGAATCTCAGATTGGACTTTGAAAAACCTCTTGAGGCTATAAAGACAAGACAGGAACTGGGCATTAGACTTTTCCTACAATACTTACAGGTTTGAGTGAATCCTTCTTTTCTTGAGGTTTCCAACATAATCTGAGATTCTTGGACCTGGCAGAAAGTGAGCTCCTTTATTCACCCATAAGGCTATGAATCCTGTAACTAGGTATCATGCCATTATTCCAAGGGATTTTATAAGCATTGGCTCTATAAAATCAGCCTTAGTTCCTTAAAACTCTCTGGTTGTATTTGATTCTGTATACAACATTACAGGTAATATAGCCAATGTTGACAATTATGTTCTGTTACAAGGAGAACAGATTCTTATTAAACTTAACACAAATAATTGTATTGCCAGAAAAATAAGAATATTCAATAGTAGTTTTTCATTTGTAGAGGGATCAGGTGTGGAGAAAGAGAAAATGTTTCTTTTTTTAATATAAAGGCATAATTTATCAAATAGCTGTAAGCTGTAGATAGCTTAAGAGGAAAGGGAAGAAGAGTTCCTTAAATCTAGAAAATAAAACATTTGAGAAACACAATGTTTTTAACAAAAGGGCCATGAAAATCATAAGCCTTTTTTTCCTCAGTTACTTTAGTCCCATGTAACCCATAATTGCATTATCAAATAAGAAGTGATTATAAACCTTCATGTTACATTTGTAGAGATACTAATACATGGATCACAAATTGTAGGAAATTCCTAGAAATTTGTCAGTGTCCTCACTCTGTAATTTAAAATATCAAATAAATCTAATTAGTTAAATATTTAGTAACTATGTAATTAGTAAACATTTAGTAACTATGTAATTTAACATATTAAATCTACTTAAACATTTCTTTCTTTACAAGTTGAGAAATTATTTGCTATTTTCTAGGGGGCTCTCTGAAAAATCTCAGTTAGTTTGTGGTAGAAAAGACTACATTCAGCATTTGATTTTGGGAAATTTGTCGAAAAATATTTAAATATTTGAACACTTGATTAAGTAGAATCACAGATTACTATGAAACAATAGTTATCCATTTAACTAAAGTGACAACTATTTTAAAGGCAAATATAGAAAGTAACATACTTGCTAAAAAACAAGCAAACAAAACCCCAACTCTTATTTTTTAATTTTGAGACTGACCTTTTTGAAGTAATCAAGGTCTGATAAAATAATATGAAGCATGGAAAAACATTTTTTTGATTAAACAGAATTTTTGTTTCTTAGGCACATTACTTAATGGGTGAACAAAAATATTTTTTAAATAATCCAAGAAATCTTTGTCCTTTAAACAGGGGAAGTTAAATTTTAGTTTTGCTTAGGTATTCCATTGATTTAAAAGCTAATTTTAAAAGCTTATGCTAAATTCATTTAAGTCTTAGCCAGCTTAATTAACTATATGAGATAAGATACCTTTCATGCAAGACTTTTACAACTTTCTATTCAGGATTTGTCTTTACTTAATTCTGGAAAAACTAGTCACCTTTCTTTAAAATTACTATTTTTTTCCTTAACAATAACTCATCTTTTATATCTTATATACTTTCTTGTAGCCATATCTTGTATATTTCTTTACTGAAAATATATCCTATGTTTGTTGTATACTTTGCATACAAAGTTGTTTATTTTAGTAGTTTTATTTTATATATTGATTATAATTTTTAGCCATTGGTATCCTTTTTTTAACCATCAAAACTAGGAAGGAGACAATTGTGAATTGTCTCCCAAATACTAGTAATCTACAGTAGACTATCAAATTTTACTAATATATTATCTCCTATTTTTTTACAGGAATATACTTCCTCATAGTACAATTCTTCACCTTTATTAACAGACCCAAATATATTTAAATTCTTTATACCATATAAAAACAAGATGCCAAAAGTAATGTTTTAGTACTTTATTTGAGAACTGACCCAGATATTTAATTAATGTCTATTATTTAATTTAACTTGGTGTAACTTCAATGATGCTAGTTACCAAAAAAACTTTGGAAGGTATTTTGTAGGCAAACTTATTATAGCACCAAAAAATGCTAGTCATCATCTCAAGTTCTTTCCTTGTTAACTATTATAACCTCATTTGGCTGGTAAACTCAAGTAGAATTAAAATGTATTATACTTAATGTTGACAACTGGGAAGACATAGCTGTTTTTATTACACTAACAATATTAAACTAACCTTATTTATTAAAGATCTGTTCAAGCCACATGAACTTGAAAAGCATTTGGGTTAGTTTTTAGAGTTCTCAGACTTTTAGGAATACTAAATGCGGAGTTCTGATAAGATAAGTAAGCAGCAACAAGGAAGAGGTCCCAGGTGGAAAAGGACAATTGTTCTGAGAAATGGCTAATCACAGACAGCCCACTGGTATGACATCCTATTCCCAAATACCTCCTTCTGCATATAGCCCCAGCAGCAGGACCTTATCTGCACACCTTATCTGCACATTGCCCCTCCCGTACAACTCTATAAAACTTCTCTTCAGTCTCTGCCTCTTGTCAGACAGCCCCTTCTCTGATGTGCTGCCCATTGCATGTTTGCAATGTAGCTTCATGCTTTTTCTAATAAATCTGCCTTTCTTTATCCATGACTGTTTTGGTAAATTATTTTACTGTCCAGGACACAAGTCCCAGCCAGATGCACCTATGACAATTTATATAAGTGTGCATTTATCTTAAAGCCAATTTGAATAGAATTTCTTTAGAGAATTTTAGAAATTTCTATGGTAGAGAGTAATTAATTTCTAAAATTAAATTTTAGCCATTCAAGGACAGAAAGTATTATGTATACGTAAGTACATATACACATAAATATACAGACAGAGGCAAATAGAGATTTTATAGCTTTCATTCTAAATCTTAACCATGAACTAGGTGCAAACACAGAAATAAAAAATTTGCTCATTTATGAAGAGTTGATTCTCATCTTTGCCTTAATACATTTCTAGCAGATGGACCAAATAAGTCAAGATTACTTGTTCTATGGTAGCTAAAGTTTTTTTTACCAATATTTGTGAAAAAGACTTTTAAGAATTTCATATGAACTTGATAAGTAATCTTATGGAAGCTGTGGACTAAATTTGGGGTGAGGGACCCTGTGAAAATATCAAGTAGCAGTTTATTTCCAAAATGTCTCCCTTCTTTCTCCATTTGAGTTGAATGTAAGAGTTATTTTCTTGGAAGTTTGCATTTCCAAGGAGATGATAAGATTTATATCTCCAAGTGAAAGAGAAATGATGTAGGTTTTCTCCAAGAAGGAATTCAGGAACATATTTGCTTATTATAGTGTCAGAAATCTAGGTAATTGTTATATAAGATTTTTTCCCCATTAAGTAAATTTTTATGATTGGAGTCCAAAATACATTTGCAATGTAATTTGAATGGGAAGGCCTAGAGCTGAACATGTTACAGAGTCTCATGAAATAAGTGGACTTTATAAGGAACTGTAAAACAGCCTTGCTGGGTTCCCTGGGGCCTTTTTCAAAGCTATTTCTTGGCTATCCATTTTAACCTAAGTCTCAGCCTGTCTGAGTGTCTTTTGCAATTCATAACTTTTGTTCTAAGTCTGAGCTCTCCCTCCTAATCTTTTTAAAGGGAGGTTTTTTTTGGTGTTTCCACCTGTTTTTCTCAGACCAGTCAAGAAATTCTGTTTCTTTTTCATTTTTTCTTTCTTTCAATGTGGTATTCCTATAGATACTTATGGGATATTTGTTTATAATGAGAACTCTGAAGAAAGAAAAATTGGATGTAAAAGTCCAAATCTTCAAAGTATACCTATTCCAATTGTGAATGAAATTCAAGCCCAGTAAACCTTTTAACAAATGTTTACCTTGGTCAACTTTGTCAAAGTTTCCAGATTTCTGTACTTTTTTTTTTTTTTAGACAGAGTTTCTCTCTGTCTCGCCAAGGCTGTAGTGCAGTCATGTGATCTCTGCTCACTGCAGGCTCCACCTCCTGTGTTCAAGTGATACTCCTGTCTCAGCCTCCTAAGTAGCTGTATACAGGTGTATGCCACCACATCCAGCTAATTTTGTATTTAGTAGAAATGGAGTTTCACTATGATGGTGTTATATGTAAATTTTTGGTGCCACAAAAGCAATAGCACTTGAACATAAATTTAATTTTTCTCAGCAAGGCAGGTTTACTTTCTGCAGAAAGGGTGCTCCTGGTAGCTATCTTGCCACAAGAGGACACTGAACAAATGAGGCAGGGCCATTTATATCTAACCATCCACCCTACTGCTGTGTCCTGATTCCATTGGCTGGAACTGGACTTCACAGTCTAGGCTTCACCCAGTTGACTAACAACTTAAAACTTTTCTAAAGAGGTAAAGGCAGAGGAGAATAAAGGAAAAGAGGAAGTAACTTGAGGAATGCTTAGAGAAGCAATAACATTTCCAGATAAGGAAAGGGAATAAGCTATGACCTAAGACTTGCCTCGGCTTGTCCAGGCATTTCAGGGAAAATAACTAGGTTAAAGTGTAAAAACTAAGAACACAGGATACACTTATTTCTTTATTATGACTAACAGCTACTTTAAGATTATTAGCAAAAGCATTAAATTAACCTTTGAAGAAACTATTATTTATTCGTAATGAACTAAGAGGAAAGCTTTGAAGAGGAACCTTATATTCTTATTTTCTACAGTTGGCCAGGCTGGTCTTGAACTCCTGACCTCAGGTGGTCCTTCTGCCTTGGCCTGACAATGTGCAGGGATTATAGACATGAGCCACCACTCCTGGCCAAGTTTCCAGATTTCAACTGCAGCTTCTGGACAGAGAAAGATGTCCTGGTCAATGGTATCTCATCCTTATTATCAGAAACTATAGGGAGAAAAAGTATTTTCCTTCAGCCCTTCTTAGTTCTCCTCTGGGGCCTGTAACAAAAGATGAATTAATGAAAAAAAAAGCATACAAATTTATTTAATATAGGTTTTATGTAACACTGGAGCTTCAAAAAGAAATGAAAACCCAAATAAATAGCTAAACCTGAGTATTTTTATACTAGGTCTGGGAAAAAAAAAAGTAGTGAAACCACCTTTGCACAAATTATATCAGTGAGAAAATTATGGCAGTAGGGGAGAGCTGATCTGGCCAGTCCTCATCTTGTTTTTGGTCTTCAAGCTGCCCTTAATTATTCCTGAGATTAAGCCAAGCAAACTAATAGGAGATATTTAGTTTATAGTTTAAATGATATATAATGATAATAGCCCTTCCCCAAAACTAACTGGCTTTGTAAAGCTAATGAGAGCCCTCCAGGATAGGTGAAAAGAGAAGCCTGAATTCAGCTGAGGTATAGACATGAGCAATTGCCAGTCATTATTTTGTAGGTCACAAGATAAGACACTTTCCCAATTACTCCTGCAGATAACATTACTATTGTAGAACCTAAGATTGGACTTTTGAAATACCTTTTCCCATTTTTTTTTTTCAAGTCCTTCTACAAGTGGCTCCACCTGCACATGCCAACTGCTCCTGGGTGGCCCAATCCAGAAACCAATCCATGCACAAGAAGACCACTTCCTACACCCTTATGACTGCACTTCTACCAATCAGCAGCAAGCACCTATTGCTAGCCACTCTGGCCCCTTCCCCCAAACTACCTTTGAAACCTAGTCTCTAAAGGGTTGGAGAGGTTGATTTAAGTAATAATAAAACTCCAGTCTTCCATTTGGCTGGCTCTATGTGTGTAAAATTCTTTCTCTGCTGAAATTCTCCTGCCTTGATAAATTAGCTTTATCTGGGCAATGGGCAAGGAAAAACCCACTGGGTGGTTATAGTAGAAAGCCATGAAAAAATGTGGTCAGACAAAGTGGTAGGAACCATGAGTAGTGAGATAAGAGAACTTCCTCTGTCTTAAAGTTAAGGAGGGCACTTCTCACATGACGGTCTTCCAGCTTGCTCCATGGGAAGGTGAAAACGTCCTTACTGAATCTCTTGTTTCTCACATTCCTTCAGCTTAAAACATTCAATATGCCAAAGCACCATATTTGGGGTGTAGCATGTTCTGAACGCTATCACTTTTTATTCAGTATAAATAATGCACTTCTGAAGCCAAGCATACAGTCAAATACTGCGAGGGCCATGCCACAGAATTTATATTGATTTTCATTTTCCTCATCAAGATATCAAGGAAATGTGCAACAAAGGGAAAAGCTAACAGGCACTCTTAAGCTAGATATAATTGCTAAGGTTGATTAAGAGAAGAGAAAACAGAAAAAAAAATCTTAGTAAATACTCTTGCTGGTCTTATACTGTTGCTCACATTCTGGCATTCCAAAATCTCATTTGAAGATTTTTGTGTAAACATTGTTAAAAGGATCCATTGGTTAACAAAGAAAATTTTGTTTTGTAATTTTAATTTTGTTTGATTACTTTAGAATTTAGAAGAATTTTATTTGCCAAACATATTTTTTCCTGTATCAAGTGATTGCTGTTGGGAAAAATCTTCTCTTTTTCCTTTCTCTGGAACATGGTTCTCTCTGTGGCTTGGCATATTAGAATTGTTCCTTTTAGGCAAATCTTGAATAAGCCTTCTTCCCAAATAATTTGACAGAAGCAAAATGGTGTTCTCACCTGAAATGTCACCTGTACTAGATTGGCATTGTGCACGAGACTATAAGTCTTAGAATAATTTCCAAAGAAGCCTCTATATATTGACCTCAGAAATGTTACCATATTATGGTATCTAAGACCATTTAGTTATTTTATTAGGTAAGACTTAGTTCTAAATAGAGAGCAAAGTGTTATTGATAGAGACAGGAGGCAGGGAAATTCTGGGCAGAAGAGGGCAGTTTCCTGGTGAGGACCCCACCCTCAAGCCTGGAATCGCAGCCCAAAGTGAGAATATGCATTCCTGTTCTCCTGCTCCCACATTGCCTTTTCTAAAACTACCCATGGCCTACCCCATCCCCCATCCTGTAACCCATAAAGTCCCCAGGCTCCACCAGCAGAGGAGGAGAGGCAGAGGAGAAGCACATAGACATCAGAAACTATGGGTTGACATCAGAGACAAGCAGCTTGACTTCAGAGGGACAGCATCGCTTTGGAGAGGAGTCCAGCTGAGGACAGCTGGACAGTAGGGGAAGATCACCTTCCTGCTCCATCCCCCCTTTAGCTCCCCTTGCCCCTTAGAGTCAGTTTCATCAGCAATAAAATCCTCCACATTAGCCACCCTTCAATTCATCCATGTGACCTTATTTTTCCTGGATGCCAAATAAGAGCTTGAGTGTCATGGGTATAGATGCTAAAGGCTGTTATCCTGACCCTCTGCCCTCACTGGTGGAGAACAACCACCTCATGCGAAAAGCCAGAGGGCCCACTGTGTTAACACCTAAACTGTTCTGGATGGCAAAGCTAAAACAGCACTGTAACATGTGCCCTCTGGGGCTTTGAGGATTGTGGGTACTCCCTGCTAGACACTACCACAGGGCTTACATGGAGTTTCTGCTCCTGCTGGTGCCCAAAATGACCTGGCTCCTGCACCCTCTCACCTGCATGCTCCCTCCTGCAAGAGGTTGAGAGCAATGCCTTCAAGTGTGTGGAGTTTGAACCTGCTGGCAGCAAAGCAGCCAGCTAACTCCATTGTCCACACTCCAGTTCCCAACCCCAAAGGGGTGAAGGGAAATGTCCTGCTTCATTATAAAAATGGAACCGACAATGAATAAATTTGTCTTGATTCATCAAACACTAGAACTCAAAAGAATAGAAGTCAGTGAATTCAGCGATTAACCAAATGAATTTAGAAGAATCTCCTTTTTGGTGTCATTGTTGGGAAAGAAAGACAAGCTGAATCAGTAGGGCTTCTGGCTTCTTGAATGTTTTTTTCACCATGGTGTTTCTGTAGGTTTCTTTTTATGTTTTTTTCTTCTTTATGAGATGAAAAAGTACTAAAAATAATGATTTAATCAAAATATTTCATATTAAACAAGTAGAAAATGTTTCTAAGAGAGTAAATTATTTTACCAAGTTATAACTCTAGTACAAGACATATATGAAACTAGTACCAGAGTTTCCTGAGTTTTAGTGAACCATGATTTTATTTCACTTTTCTATTCTGTTGATGATCGAAGAGCTCAACTGTAATGCCATAATAGAACATGAAGGCTTGACAAAAATAGAAAAAAATGAAAGAAATGAACCATCTAGAAGACTGAGATCATTAATGCTTAGTATTCTCTACTGCACTTTGCCTTCATGTAATTATTTATCCACCTATTTGAGTATATTGTTCATATTGAATGAAGTGATAGAGATATGATAATTTTGTTCATAATCCCTGGGGTTATTAATCTAGATCAGCATTTGTCAAACTTAGCACCAATGAAATATTGGGTTGAATCATTTTTTGTTGTTGCTGTCCTTTGCTTTATGTTTAGCACCTCCATCTCAGCCCTCAACCCACTAGATACCAGGAAAGATATCAGTCACGACAATTAAAAATGTCTCCAGATAATGCCAGATATACTTGGGGGGGTGACATCATCCTAGCTGAGAATCACTAATCTTGATGATATAAGATCTAAATTAGAATTGAGAGACCTAACTGAAGTATCTGACCATATGATAATTTTCATTTATGGCTATTTGTTCTGGGGTTTTAAGCAATACAATAAGCTATTTTAGGAATTCTAAGAATTATAACTGGGACTGTAAGAAGTGAGGAAAGTGTGGGATCATGGCTTAATGCAAAGAGATAAAGCAGGCTGAATGTGAGTTGACTATATTCCTGGTAGGTGTGGTGAGTCAGGAAAAATGTTTAATATGGTAATTTAATGGAACTCAGCTCTTGGTAATTTCCATATGTGACCCTAGAAATGTTGGGCATAAAATAATTATTTGTCTTTGACGGCTGGGCAAGACATGTTTTATAGTGGAACATGGGAAATGTCATGAAGAAAGGACTGTCTTGCAGAAGGCTGTAGCATTCTATGTAGCTTCCATCTCAAACTTATTCCTTTACTACCTAAAACCAGAGAAATTTGTCAATCAGTTTCCTATAGTTACAATAAAAGTAAGTTATTTGTTGGCTTATTTTTAGTCACATTTTACTTTATATTGAATAAACACCTGCTATTTTCAGTGTGGAATTGCTCTTCTATCATGAGCAGAGTTCTAGTGAGTGTCTTAACCACAATGTCTGATCACTTCCTGGAGGATAACATGGCTCAATTTTGCCCAATCAGATTATGTTTATGATTTTTTAATATCTTTTCTATGGACATCAGCATAGAGATCTCTATTACTTTATATTTTGACCTTTAAGGATTCCATAAAGCAGCTGTCTACTATTCTTGTCTGTCTTGCATGCAGGTGCAGAAAGCCTGGCCACATTACAAGAAGGAATCGAGTAAACAAGCAAAGAAATGCAAAGGTAAGTGGACTCTGATGGAAAAAAAAAAGTCTCATGACTTTTTCAAGCACCTAGATACAGCCATATCTGAAGCTAGTTTTTTCCTTTGGCTATCTGGTAACATGAGTCATCAAAATTCCATTTTTGCTTCATCTAGTTTGCAATAGGTTTCCATCACTTGCAGAGGAAAGAGATCTGCTGATTACAGTGAATATTCTCATTGAGCAAATGTGGACAAGAAATTAGAAATGCAAATAGCAAAGTGACAGATACACAGATAAAAGACAAACAGGTCCAACAAGAAGGGGTAGAAAGACCCTTGAATTTTAATGCAGAAATAATGAACAAATAAAGAGGGAGTGATGGGTTATCTTGCAAGCTTGTTCTTCAAGGACAAACAAGGCATCAGAGAAAAATGACCTCATAGCAGATTGAAATAGAGATGATAATGGAGGAGAAAAATTTCCAGAATCAAACCGAAGACTTTGTCCTTCTGTTCACCTACTGTTTACACATTCTAATGATGGAAGACCAATTGTTCAACCCAACTGTGTGAAAATGTTATAATTTAGTTTTTTCTGCCAACATTATACATTGTTCATTAAAAAGGAGGGATTCTAATTTGATAAAGACTGCATCTCTGGACTTATAGAGAGCTTAGTCTAAGGAAGAAGGAAATAGTGAAATAATTCATGCATAGTATGATCGCTATCACAGTGTGGGCAAGCACAGAATGAAATGGAAAATGTCCCTTATTACTAATGGTTTCTGCAGTTGTAAGAGATGGAAAAAGAAATCAAGTCAGCTTAGGTGGGGGGTAGAGGGGTGAGAAACAACTGGCATGGCAGAATGCATTCAGGCACAGCTGGACCCAGGAGATCAAACCATGACCCCAGGACTCTATCTATCATTGCCTTAACATCTTAGTGTTTTGTTTTGTTTTGAGAGGGAGTTTTGCTCTTGTTCCCCAGTCTGGAGTGCAATGGCATAATCTCAGCTCACGGCAACCTCCACCTCCCGGGTTCAAGAGATTTTCCTGCCTCAGCCTTCCGAGTAGCTGGGGTTACAGGCATGTGCCACCACGCCCAGCTAATTTTGTATTGTTAGTAGAGAGCTAATTTTGTATTGTTAGTAGGGTTTCTCCATGTTGGTCAAGCTGGCCTTGAACTTCTGACCTCAGGTGATCCGCCTGCCTCGGACTCCCAAAGTGCTGGGATTACAGGTGTGAGCCACCGTGCTGGGCCAGCCTCTTAGTTTTGCTTGCCTCTGCATTGGCTTCATCCTCAGGAAATTTCTTTTCATACTGTGGCAAAGAAGACTATTGTCAGCCTGGGGTTAACATCATTACAAGTCATGAATCCAATGACAAGTGTTACCTCTCTTCCCCACATGAGTCTGATGGACTCTCCTGCAGTCTTAGGTTTATTTTTGAACCAATCATTGTTTCTGGGAGGTTGTGCTTCAGTCACATTCGTGTGCTACATCTGCATCTAGGTGCTGGAACTCAGACTGTCAGATCCAACAAGATCAGGAGAAGTGATATGGGGAGAATGACCCAAAGGGAAAGCCATGTAACCAAAATTATTTACTATTATTGTTTTTTGTCTTCATTAGCATTATTGCAAATGTCATAGCAAATACTGGGTGGAACATGTATGTTGTCAGGTAATATCTATCCTATCTGTTAAAGAGTTAAGTATTCATATGACCACTGTTGGGTTAGGATTAAAATCAAGAGGACACATTAGTATAGAATTCTGTGTAACTATGTAGGTACTTTTTAGCAAAATGTACTAAAGTCTAGATATGCATAAATGTCATGTATGATTTATTGACTATTTATTATGTGCCAGTAATTGTGTTAAGTAAACACTTTAGTTGCCTTATTTGTCCTCCCAAACTTTGTAAGGAAAATATTACTGCCCTTCCCAAATTGGAAATAATATTCAGTGAAGTAATTTATAAAAACAAGCAAGTGGCAGAGATTGGACTGAAACACTGGAAGTGTAAAACCAAAACTTGAATATTTAATATGCTTTTCACTTAGGGTGACCCATACTTTATCTTCCTATCCTTAAATGGTTATTAACAGTACATGTCCAGGTTTGGACAATAATTATGTGATCACCCTAATACTGCCTCTTCCATGTACATATATGAACTTCCATATGTTTTACATATGTCTTACTCAAAGTGATTTTAATTAACCTTTTTTTTTTACTTTAGAGCTTAAGATTTATGAAGAAGTTGCAAAGATAGCACTGAATTCCAATATACTCCACATCTAGTTTTTCCTATTAACATTTTTATTAATGCATCATAATTAATGCACTAATATTCATACTAAATTTCATACTTTATTCAAATGTTCTTGATTTTTTTTCCCTAAGGTCATTTTTCTGACTCAGGATCTAACCCAAACTACTACATTCCATTTAGTCATCATGTCTCCTTAGGCTTCTGTTGGCTATGACAAATTACCAGGCTTTCCTTGTTTCTGGTCACGTGAGCTCTTTTTTGTTTTTCTTTTCTTTTTGAGACAGAGTCTTGCCGTGTCGTCTAGGCTGGAGTAAAGTGGTGCAGTGGTGTGATCTTGGTTCACTGCTACCTCAATCTCCCGGGTTCAAGTCAGCCTCCCACCTCAGCCCACCGATAGCTAGAACTACAGACATGCCCCACCATGCCCAGCTAATTTTTTTATTTTTAGTAGAGATGGTGTTTTTCCATGTTGCCCAGGCTTGTCTCAAACTCCTGGCCCCATTTGATCCACCTGCCTCGACTTCCCAAAGTGCTGGGATTACAGGCAAGAGCCACTGCACCCAGTTGACATGGGTTCTTTTGAGAAGAACCGATCAGGTATTTTGTAGACTATCCCTAAATTTGTATTTCACTGATGTTTTTCTCATAATTAAAATAGGATTGTGGGCTTGTAGGAGGAAGACCACAGAAGTAATGTGCCAATTTTATCACATTATGTCAAGGGTATGTACTATCAACCTGGTGTACCACTGTTTATGTTAACTTTAGTCAACTGAGGTAGTATGACATGTTTCTCCACTGTTACTGTTTTAAAATGGTTACTAACCTATTCAAAGTATAGTTTATATGAAGAAAATGCACGTTAAGTGCATGAAGACATTACTTTTGACAGATTTACCCATGTAGCCAGTATCCCAATCAAAATGTAGGACATTTCTATCAACCCTCTAAAGTTGTTTTAACTCTTCATAATTCAATCTTTTGATTTCATGAAGTCGCTAAAGAATTCTTTTAGTTATAATTGAGTCATAAGTGTCCAAACTCTGTCATGCATATCACACATTTTGAGTTGCTCTGGAAATAAGTATTCTGGTTGATAACTACTTGATTCTATGGGGTTACTTTTAACAGACTGACTGTTTCTCCATCTATTTTTCCTGACTGGATTAACTCGGAAATGTAGCTCTACCATCCCAGGGACTTTTAACTTTATCCCATATATAAAAACTTGAGGATGAGCCAGTTGCAGTGACTTATCCTTGTAATCCCAGCACTGTGAGAGGTGCAGGTGGGAGGAGGATTGCTTGAGGTCAGGCATTCGCGTCCAGCATGGGCAACATAGATGCCATCTCTACAAAAATTAAAAGAAATAGAAAAAGAAAAGAAAAATCAATTGATGATAAGCAAAAGTTTAATACTACTGTCAGAAAAAAGAATCAACAAAATAAGACACAGGAACCAATAGCTTACCTCATAACAGCTGAGTGTGTGAAAAGATTGTGAAGACACTGGCATGACTTTGGCAAATATGGCATAGAGTAAGCTATTTGGGATGAAATTATGGAATGTTACTTTCTAAAGTATAAGGAAAGCAAGAGAATCAAATGATATTTTATATTCAAAGATTTCTGAGGTGTGCTCTTTTCTTCAGTCACTGAAGTAGGAGCCAAGACATACATGATCCTAACTTCCTAAGACTTTATCAACATTGGAAAGAGATTTCTAACGCAGTTTTTATCAATGCCCTCTTGCAAGTTGTAGTTATAACATTAATTGCTGTTAGATTTATGGAAAAATAATGTGTTTTACAAGAAGCAGCACAAATATAAGTATAAAAGTTCATGAGGAGACATTATACAAGTTTATATTTTATCAATAGTTATAAGAATCATGACATGTAATTAGAGCTGAAAGAAATGTTAACACTCAGAGGAAAAAACATCCCTTCAGTTTATAAATGAGAGAAATGTATAAGACCACAAGATATTTTTAACATTTTACATCGGTTTTATTGAGGTATAATTTAGATAAATAAAAAAAGCACACATTAAGGGTATAGGTTGATGAATTTATAAACATATAAAGTTAAAATTATCATAACAACTACCACAAACAAGGTCTAGCATAATTCCTGTACAGTTATCTCACACCCTTATTTACTCAATCCACTTCTTAACCTTACACCTGGGCTGATCAGCTATTACTAAACATTAATTTTGACTTTTGCAGCATTTCATATAAAAGGTGTTATGTGGCACGTACTCTTTTTTATCTGTGTTCTTTTACTTGCTATAACATGTTTGAGATTTACCTATATTGTGAATATTAATAGTTTGTTATTTTCTTATGCTGAGTAATATTCCACTGTAGGGATATAACACAATGTATTTATACTGTTGATGGCCATTTCAGTTGTTTCCATTTTGTGACTATTTTGGATAACATTACTATAAGCATTAAAATAGATACCCGTGTGGACATACATTTTTATGTCTCTGAGTAAAAGCAGAAAGGTGGAGTTGCATTGCAAGTGTGTGTTTAACCTTTTAAGAAACTGATAAAGAGTTTTCTAAAGTGGTAATGCCCTTTTGCAGTCTGACTAGTAGTGTATATAAAACAACCATTGCCTCCAAGTCCTGGCCAGCTCTTGGAATGCTGAGTCGTTTTTTTTTTTTTTTTTTTTTTTGGCTATTCTAACTGGTAGTGGTATCTCTTCATGGTTTTAATTTGCTTATCCCTGATAACTAATGATGCGCAACATCTTTTTGTGTGGCTATTATCATGTGCATAGTAAACATATGTCATTTTTCTTTGCATGTGTGCCTATGTGTATATTATATAACTTAACAGTACACAATAATTAGCAAATATGTTTTGTGAAATGTTCTCCATTCTATTTTTCCTAAGAGTCTTGAGGATGGGCCAGGTGCAGTGACTTATGCCTGTAATTCCAGCACTGTGGGAGGCCCAAGTGGGATGACTACTTGAGGTCAGGCATTCGAGTCCAGGATTGACATTTTTTCCTTAAATGTTTGATGAAATTTGTTCAGACCTGAAATTTTCTTTGTGGAAACTGTACATATATATATATATATATATATATATATATATATATGATTTTATTTACCTTATTTTAACAGTTTTGTTGAGATCTATTTTACTTATCATAAAGTCCATCCATTTAAACAGTACAATTTAATAATTTTTACTACTGTTACCAAGTTGTGAAACCATCACCATAGTTAGCTTTAGAACATTTTTATTTCCCTCATAAGATCTGTCATGCCCATTTACAGTTAATTCTAATTCCCACCACCATCCCCAGGCAAGAGTGGGAAAAGGTTTACGTCTCTTAAATGTACTTTATGATTACAAACAGTGGGTTTGTAATTTAAGAGACATCAACATTTTCAGATTTTAGGGGAGTGGTTTATGGCAGTTTTAGTAAATTGTGCCTTTTAATAAATTTGTTCATTTCATTTAGTTATTCATTTGTTGGACATAACATTGCTCATAATATTTTCTTATTTATTTAGAGACAGAGTCTCGCTGTTGGCCAGGCTGGAGTGCAGTGGTGTGATCTCTGCTCACTGCAACCTCCACCTTCCAGGTTCAAGTGAACTTCCCACCTTAGCCCACCAAATAGCTGGGACTGCAGGCATGCACCACTATACCTGGCTAATTTTTGTATTTTTAGTAGAGACAGGGTTTTGCCATGTTGCCAGGCTGGTCTCAAACTCCTGGCCTCATTTGATCTGCTCACTTTGGTCTCCCAAAGTGCTGGGATTACAGGTGTGAGCCACTGCACCTGGCCTTCTCATTTTTTGAATGAGTATAGAGTCTAGAGCAATGTTCACTCATTTTATATTGGTCATTTTTCTCTTCTCTCTTTTCTTAATATGTCCAGCTATACCTTGTCAATTTTACTATTCTTTTCCAAGAACAGCTTTCGTGTTATTGATTTTTTTCCTATTTTTGCACTTTTTTTCTTATTGAGTTATGCTTTTTATTATTTTTTCTACTTTGGGTTAAATGTGTTTTTCTAATATAAGGATTTAAGTTTTCAATATCTTCTCAAGACCTACATTAGCTACACACTACAAATTTAGTTGCTTTTGTTATGTCATTTAAAATATTTTCTGGTATTTTTTTTAAGAAATATTTTGTTTGAACTGTAGGTTATTTGACAGTATATTGTTTCATTTTTAAATGCAAGGATATTTTCTCAGACATTTTATTTTTAATTTAATGTCCTCATTGTCAAAATTAGTTCAATTTTTTATGTATTCAGATTTATTTTATAGAATAATACAGAGTCTATTTTAATCAGTGTTCCATGTATCTTCAAGTTCTTTGATCTTTTCTTTTGCAATGTGCAACTGCTGTTACATATAAGCAATGAATTTCAGATATTTTATTTCCTATATTGTATTTTTCAGCTCTAGATATTTCCATTGGTTCTTTATGTTTCCACTTTTCTTCTCATCATGTTTTCCTCAAATTCTTGAGAATATTTAAACTAGTTGATTATATTAGTTTTAGTGGCTTGAAACAACAGTTATTTATCTTACAGTTCTTTAGGCTGAACTACAGAGTAAAATCTCTCTCATACTTTGGATCTCTCTGACTTCCTCTTTTACAGCCAGTCAGAGAAAAGCCTCCACATTTAAAGGATTCATGTGTTTAGGTTAGGCTCACCTGGAAAATTTCTCTATCTAAGTCAACTGATTAATAACCTTAATTATGTCTGTACAAGCTCTATTGTCAGTAATAGAACCACTAGGGTTATTTTAGTGTTCTGTCTACCTTGCTGTTCTATTGCATTTGTCTGCTGATTCCAAAATATATAATTCCAAAATCCGTTTTTATTTTTCTCCTACTTTTTTACATGCCTTATAATTTTCATTAGATTCTGCACAATGTAAATGTAACAGGGTTAAGTGTCAGTATTTCACTGTCTACCTTTAAAAATTGTTAAACTTTGTTTAAGCAGGCTTAAGTTACTTGCAGAACAGCATGGACCTTTCCAGGCTTGTTTCTGAGATGTTTTAGGGTGGGTATTTAGCCCTATTATTAAGGTGTAATCTTTCTAGGATCTCTACTAAATGCTCTGAGGATTCAACACAGGCTCTACAAATGTCTCCTAGTCAACAAGTGTCAGAGCACAAATGTCTCCTGGTATTGCATGAGCTCTGATGCAGTTCCCAAATAGTTATTTTCCTGGTGTCCCAGATCCTCATCCTATGTTTTCACAGTTTAGTGTTCAGATAAACTTCAAGGGAACCTCATACAGGTTTCTAGTCCTCTTTTTGTGTGTAGCCTTCATCTTGTGTATCTTGTGTGTAGCCTTTATCTTGCATGTGTAGCCTTCATCAAGATACAGGTGATAGCCTCCTTAACCTCCCTGAACTCTGACCTCTATCACCTCAAATTTATCTTGGTCAGCTTAGGTCTGAATAGTGGCATGAAGCAGAAAGTCATGACATTCATAGAGCTCTCCTAATTTGTTCCTTTTCTTTGGGAATCATGGTCCAGAGTTGCTAATTAACCCAATGGCTTAAACAAGTTCTTTCATATATTCTGTCTGATTTTCTAATCATTGGGAGTAAGTGAGAGGGAAAGTCTGGGACCAATTAGTTCACCACGGTGAAGCAAACATTCTCAATCAAGATTGATTGGCTGAATGAATGTGCACAAGAGCTTACCTTCTACCACCTCCCACAGAAATGAGGCTAGATCCCAATTTTTATGGTTTATACATACCTTGTTTTTTTTTTCTTTTTTTTTTGGTGGGGATCTGAGGGACTGAACAATCAAAATCATAAAATAAAGAACTTGTATGGCTAAGACACTAGCATCAAAATGTCTTACATATTTTCTATGTAGAAAGGATAATGAAAAATGGGCCAAAATAACAAAGAATCAAAACTTGTAAGAAACATACATGAATAACTAAAGAGATATTGTTGATTCTTAAATGAGGGGAATATTAAACAATACAGTAGATGGTCTCATAAGACATATTAAAACATATTAAGACATTTCCCAGAGGGAATTGCCCAATATTTCAAACATTTTAGAAATAGATCTATAATATCTCAGTTGACTACACTGAAAGGCACAAAGCTTATTTGGATGACCAAATTTTGGTATTGTGAAAATAGTATTATTGTAAAATCTAAAGTACTCAGTTAATATTTACTGAATCAAGTAATAACCAGAAAGGAAAACATGCCCTCAACTCACTTCAAACAAGGCACTGAACTTGAGCTTTATTCAGGTAGGTTTTGAACTTGACATTTTCAGGGTTTTAGGGGTGGTTGAGAGTAGCATCTCAAAAAGCTGCAATAGGACATCACACAGGGAGAAGGTCCTAACAAAGTCAAAGCAGCTTGTCCAAGACCTTAAGATACAGTACAGGTATTCATGGCCATATGAAGGCCTAGAAGACTGATAGAGAACAGACATTTTCTACTTCTTATATGGACAATGCATGTGACTGTGGGAAGAGGGGAAAAAAGCAGTAATTGAACAAGTGAGTATCCGTGGTTCATTAGACATGCCCTGAATGTGCCTTCTCAAAGAGTAAAAATTCAGGACCCCCCAGCTGATATATATCTGCATCTACTGATACACAGAGAAGCAACTGAGTACACTAGTTAAAGACATGTCTGCTGAACACATGTGGGTGTGCTCTGCTTCTTTATCTACAAACTAGGAAGCATAGTGGCTGAAACACAGACCTTGGAAATAGATTTTCTGGGTTCAAATCTGAGCTCTGGCACTTATTACATTTATGAGATTGGCAAAATTTTTAACAACTCTGCAGCTCAATTTCTTTATCTGAAAAATAGAGGTAATTATAATAGTACTTACCTTATATATTTTGGGAATTAAATAAATCCCTAACTTACCATGAGGATTAAATATATCAGCATGTGTACATAATTGGAACAGTACCTGGATCAAAGCAAGTAGCAGAAAAGTGTTATTTACTATCATTATTTCTGTTAAAATTAAGATGTCAATAATAGCAAAAACTTTTACAGATTCATTGCAGAGATTAAATGATGCATTGCATATAAACTGCTCATTTCAGTGGCTGTTACAGAGTAGGTCTTCAATAAACAGCATAAACCTCACACATTAGTCAGGGTTGATTCAAGAAATACATGAGGTTCAATCAGCATATTCAAATGCCTCCATTGCCCATAAATAAGCAGGTCTTTAGAATGCAAAGGCTATGAGGTTTGATTCTTACAATAAAGAAAACTGTATTACTTTACAGTTACTACCAGCTCTAAATAGGCAAAATATATCCCACATATCTAACACACACATGTACAAATCTATACTATTGCTGCATTTCTTTCTTTCCTTTTTTTTTTTTTGAGACAAAGTCTGGCTCTTTCTCCCAGGTTGGAATACAGTGGCACAATCATGGTTCACTGTAGCCTCGGCCTCCTGGGCTCAAGCTATCCTCAGCATCTCAAGTAGCTGTGACTAAAGGTGCACATCACTACATCTGGCTAATTTTTGTATATTTTTGTAGTATTGCTACATTTCTTATCATGAAGTGAACATAATAAATTGTATTTTTAAGACAATTTAAAAGTCCATCAGTTATACTCAATACTTTTTAAGTTTTAATTTTACTTCCCACTTAACTGGTCATTTAAAGCCATTGTAATTTGGAGCTTGATATTATATGCTCAAGGTCTGGAGTCAAACCAAGAATTGATTCCAGGGCTACTATACTCTTATGTTATAGAGTTCTAAACTTTCCATAGTTCATTCTCAGAGGGGTATAAGACTCAGTACGTGAGAATTAACACCTGCTTATCTTGAACAGTAACCATCTAAATTAGTGCTCTGAATTTTGAGAGATTGGACTCAAACAAGCTTAAGCAAAGCATAAAATATACTGGGTAACAAAAGGAAATGTTCAAAGGCAAATACAGTTGCAGACATTGCTGGATCCTCTGTCTCAGGAGACTCTGTCAGAGTTCTACTTTTCTTTTCCTATCTTGGATTTGTTTCCTTGTGTGGGTTGATTTTTTTTTTTTTTTTTTTTTTTTAGATGGATGGAGTCTTGTTCTGTCACCCAGGCTGAAGTGCAGTGGCGCAATCTCGGCTCACTGCAACCTCTGCCTCACTGCTTCAAATGATTTTCCTGCCTCAGCCTCCCAAGTAGCTGGGATTACAGGCATGCACCACGACACCCAGGTAATTTTTGTATTTTTAGTAGATACAGGGTTTCATCATGTTGGTCAGGCTGGTCTCGAACTCCTGACCTCAAGTGATCCACCCACCTCAGCCTCCCAAAGAGCTAGGTTTACAGGCATGAGTCACTGTGTCCAGCTATGGGGGTTGATTTTATTCTCAGACAGGTTTTCTTCATGTTGTGGAAACACCTGCTAGAAGCCCCGGGTCTCTATCTTCATACCTATTTAGCTAGGAGAAGTACATCTGCCTTCTAGAATCCATACATAAAATTCAAGTTCTTTACCTATCATCTTTGGACTCATCAGCCCCACCAGGGGAAGAAAGAGCTCAATTCAGTTAACCCTAGATGTGTGCCCACATCTGAGTTTGCGTAGATGGGGTATTAGGATCCATCTCAATTCCTAAAGACCGAGAAGGGTGCTTTTCCAAAGGAATGGCTGATGATATTACCAAAAGGAGGGTTGGGACATTCCATGCTCTACAAATCTAGGGGACACTGTAGGGAGATTGAAAGAATTATAGGGGTAGGGTGAGGTTCAAAGACCTTCTAGGCAGTCTTGTCCAGTAATTTGAAAGCAGAGAATTGTTTTTGCCTATTAAGTAAGTCAAAGCCATTTTGTTCTCTGACTCACAGCTCTGGAGAGAACAACTGGTTTTTTAAATGGTAGTACAAAATATGATAGACAGAGATTTGTACCTGGAGAATCACTTAGTGTATGAGTGACTTGCCTCAAAGCTGTTCTTTCATTAGCCTACCCAAAGGGCAGGATAAAACAGTCCTCCCTATGTACCGAGATAAGAAATGAGTGGAATCACTGAGACCTGGGAAGAAAGAAAACTGGGGAGTGAGATTTCCTTTGGTTCTTAGGTGAGACTCTCCTTGTGGCTTCCCAGACACTGCATGCAAAGGGCAACAAGATCTGAGGGATGTAACAAGTGAGGTCTTTCTGAATTGAGTGCATTTGATGAGACAGAGCACTCATAGAACATCTGGAGTCTGGACTTAAGATATGAGAGCTTCAACGTAACAACATGGTAAGGGAGATAAACTAAAGAAGCAGTAGAAAATGACAGCATATTGATAAAACTCTACTTTTCACCTTCCTAGGCCTCCATTTTCTGATCTATAAAATAGCAATAATAATAATGATATATATCAAATGAGGTTATCTTGAGAATTTATATATATAATGCCTGGTACCCAGTTAACACATGAAAAACTATGAGCTTTTGGTAATATTCATTATTTATATAAAATGTATAACATTAATGTAAATGTATTCATATCCTTTTTATTAATAATATAAATACTTTTAGTGACATCTAGTATGAATTTGGCTGCAAGTAACAGAAAACTCAACTAATACTTGCCTATGCAATGAGCAGATTTCTTGGCTTACGTAATTGGAAATCAAAAGAGGAAGCATTGGGGTTGATTTGATCTAGTGGTGCAGGGAAGCTCTGTGTATTGAACTCATCTTCATACAACTAGTGAAATAACTACAATAATCCTGGGTCTCATATCTGTACACAGTCCTGCCAGAGGCAGGAAGTGTTTTCAGAAACCCCCATCAAGCCTTTCCCTAGATGTCACTGGCTTGAATTCCTAAATGAACTACTAGAAAGAGAGAAAGGGTTACCAGTAGGAATCAGTTTCAGTCCACCCATTGCAGGATCTGTGGAGTGAATTTATCTGCACAATACCAAGGTTTCTTAACAAATGGGATCAGAAAATGGATGAACGGATGCTAGTTAAGTGACAGAAGGTATCTATTACAAATAGATAAAGCAAAAAAGTATAACAGATGAAAATGGAATAGTCTCTGTCTCCAAGGTAAAGTGAGCCTCCATTCAAAAGTATAATAAAATGTGAGATTGTGTTTTGAAAAGTTACAGATGAAGATTATATAAGGATAGAAGAAGAGCCAAAGTGCATTAGCAGCTATAGCAGAAGTAGCAGTGGCTAAGGAAGACGCACTTGTATATTAAAAATTGAATTTAAATAAATATAGTGTGAACTGGTAGTGCAAACATTATTTCCTGCAGAAAATATTGAAGAGTAGAACATCTTCAGGCAGCAGAACAACAAAGAAAATAAGTAAAACTAAGATGATCAAGAAAATAAAAGAATATGAAGTAAGACTGAGACCTTAAGTTTAGTTATTTTTAATTAACCCCTGAGTGAGGACAGATTGGTTACTAAATAGAAGCAAGCCTGTGAACATATTTTATAACTTACAATCTTTGTGCCTAAAACTAGGTTCTCCTCCAATTAAATCTGACATTAGAACAATGACTGGCCCTGTTTTACATAAAGCCATCTTACACAGAGATTTTCAACCCATATAATCTCAGAAAACATAACAAAACAAAAATACCGTGTTCTTTATCAAGTGCCAGATCCTATGCCATGGCAAAAGGTATAAATATGAGTTATAAATCATATGTAGTAGATGTGTAGTGATTTTGCAAGCTCAGCATCATTTTCCAGTTTCTCTGGTAACAGAGTTCTCTTTCCATGTAGTTTAAGTGGTGGTGGTGCCTGGCTAGAAAAATAGGTCTATGCTTCTGAGCTCCTTGAACCAGCCTATGGGCATGGCCACAGTTGTCGTAACCTCAGTGAGCATTGGACTCAGGAAATTTGACCAATCAAAGCTTTACCTGAGAGTTAATCCAGTTTTTTTAAGGTTAGAATATTTTAGTCCTGTACATTTTTTGAAAAACAAAATTACTTCAAAATTTACTAATTATCTTTAAGTTTTAGAAACTGTCTATAGCAACTAAGAAGGAAGTGATTTATCTGTTAGGATTCCTGCTCTTCCCACCTTAAGTTTTGGTCACTGTCAAATAAAGGCAGTGGAGAATGGCAAAACTAGTTCTGAGTCATTCAACACATGAGTGCTTCTTAGGCACAAAACATCATTTGAAACATGGTCCCAATAAAAAGATAAATAATACCCAGCCCTCACCCTCAAGGATCTTACAACTTGGCAAGGGAAATAAGACATGCACTCAGATGATGGCAATAAAGGAAAGATAATGATCACTGCCAGATGTTTGGGGAGAAGGAGCAGAGCAAAGAGAGAACGCAGAATAAGGCATCATTCAACAGTCAGCCAAGAAATATTTATTGAGCAATCATTGGATGGGAAATGAAAATGGAAGCACAGAGCATGAAGCGAGACATGTGCAAGTGAAAAACCAAGTGACATTACTTGTTACTCCAATTCTCCAAATATTTTTGTCACCAAGTTTGTAATAAATAGACTGGAATTAAAAATGAAATAAGGATGTAATAGTATCTGTCAAGGACAGCCTTAGGTGCTAATGCTTAAATACTAGGATCGTAATACATGTATTCTCAAATATGCCTCTCTATTGCTTTATTTATATTTTCTTCCAAATGAGTTGATGCTGCCCTAACAGAATATCTGTTCAGCCCTCTCACTTTTTTGATCTTGTGTATTAGAACAGGTGAATTAGAACAGGATCCTTTTGGCTTCAAACAGAAAGGAAGTGCTATATAATTTAAAAAGTCCAGAGGCAATTCTTAAAGCATGCTTGGATCCAGGAATGCAAATGTTTTAATTAAGCGTCAATCTCTCTCCCATTTTTAATCTATCTCTATGTATCTCTCTCTCATACTTTGGGTTTCAAATGTCTCCCTGTTCTTGTGAATGCCTCTGGCACAGCTTCAGGCTTATATTCTCACAGCTCCACGACATGCAAGAAGGAGCAGGGACCATCATGGCATATGGTAATTCAACTTGTGCATTTACGTAGCAAGGCATTGAGTTTGAAGGTGATTCATAGGCACTTTGTACATAGAGTAGCTTTGTATATTAATTACAGCACTGTTTTCTAGAAGGTGACACAAAATATCTTGTTTTGACAAAATCAGAATAGCACAACAATTTTCCAAAAAATAAAGTATTTTGTAGAAGGGGCCCCTTTTTATCTGACTTAAACAGAGATTGCCTATGTGATAATGGTACACCTATGCCTCCATCCTGGCTGCCCCAGCAAAAGTCCAGGGATTATCCCTGAATGGCTCTGATTGGACTTACTGCCCGTCCTGGAACATCACTACAGCCAGAAAGATCTGATGTTCTGATCAACCAAGACTTGATTACAGGGAGTGGGATCAATTCTCTTGAAACCATAAACATTTAAACAAGCAAGAGGGGCATATTCAAAAAGAAATTGATGGGATGTCCCTAACAGGAAAAAAGAATAGATGCTGAACAAGAAAAAAAAATCGTTCTATACCAAGAAATCTTCATAGCGTTCTTTGGATATACAAAAACTGGTCTACACATAATATAATAGAAAATATTGGCCTAAAAAGAGCACCATGGCCAAAGGGATATGACCTATTTTAACAGATGATTTGAGAGTTAAAAGATAACTTGGAGAGCACCCAATTCAATCTCATCATTTTCCAGATGGGGAAACTGAAACCCAGACACAGGAACAGAAGTGCTGAGAGCACACAAGTATTTGGTGGCAGAGACAACCAAAAAAGTCAACCAACCTTTTGACTTTTTTTTCCCCTACAATGATAGGTTTCTTCGTTACATCATCAATAGAAACAAAAAGTATAGTCTTGCTTCTGGTTTTCTTTCCGCCCTAATGTCTGTATGATATGATTTTGCTGCACTCCAACAGAAAGCATCGGCAAGAGTTGGTTTAACTTCCTCAAGTCTGCTCCCATCCCCAAGGACAGAGACAATCACTTTCCTTGTATTGGAAGTAGAGCCACTTGTTGCTTTAATAGGCCAAATGTATCTGGACCTGCAGGAGGAGGCACCTTTCATAAAGAGCTTCTCAATGGCACTGCAACCTGTTCTGGCATCCTGACATTGCCCCCCAAACCCCAGCCAGTGAAATAGAAAAGCATTCCCAATCTGCCATCATCTCTTTCCTGCAGTTTCCTACAGGCAAAAACTGTCACCAGGTGCACCAGATACATCCCTAGAAACAGGAGGGAGCCTTACACCTGTCAGTACTAGAGAAGAAAGTGCGTTCTGTGGAGTTCTCAGTTGTTCCATCTCTGCAAAGAAGAAAAGAGAAGGGATGCATCAGAGGTTTCCGCCACAGAAGTGACTCTAGTGACCACTGAAGACCAAGGATGCACTCCCATGACTGGTGTCTCCTCTTGGCTTCTGTTTCCTTGCAGCCAAGCTCAGCACCTGGCCCTGGAGACCCCTTTGGGTAAAGCGTCTTTAAGTCATGAACCAGGATCCTGTGTGCATGTGTGGTTTTCTTAGCAAAAACTAGCACAGCCGGCTCAGGAGTAGAGCCTAGCAAGGGTCTTCCCGCGCCCCTCCCTCACTGGCTTCTCTGCCTCTCCCTCGCATTTCTCCCAGAGCTAAGAGCCTAGGCTACGGACCTAGGGTTTGGGAGCAGTCAGCCCGACGTCCTCGCCCTATCCCGCAGCTGATGACACCCATGCCCAGAACGTGGGTGTGGGTACAGGCAGGCAAGAGGCTTCCACAGTGAGTTGAGGGCGAGAGCCGAGCTCGCAATCCCTAGATTCCCTGGGGACCACGAAACTCCCATTCCGAGGAAACCTGCCCCCATTCCCCAGCCGCCCACCCATTTCCCCCCCTTACCTCAGCACGCAGCCCCTCCCTGCGTGATGATGCAAACCAGTGGGGAGGGCGGGCGCTGGGAAGGGTGGGGAGAGAAGGAGAGCCAGCGAGGGAGGGAGGGAGTGGGAGGAGGAGGAGAGGGAGCCGAACGACCATTTAAAGCGATAGCAATCCCTGCCCTCTCCCCAGTGCTGGGCTGTAGAAGAGAGAGCGAGCTGCACGCTGGTGAGCGCGAGCACGGCTTGCCGGCCGGCTAACCAGAGAGCGCGAGGCGCCCCAGGCTGGCAGGCGCCTCGGGACCCCTCACCCTCTCCTGTCGCCCCTCCCCGGACTCCCCCACCCTTCGTGCCTGGAGAAGCCCCTGGGCTTTCCCGGAGGAGCTCGCCCAGAGGGGCCCGGACCTCAGCGAGCCCACCACTGTCCCCTCCAGCGCCGCTGCCGCCGCCGCCACCGCAGCAGCCGGAGCAGCATGGTCCAGCTGAGGAAGCTGCTCCGCGTCCTGACTTTGATGAAGTTCCCCTGCTGCGTGCTGGAGGTGCTCCTGTGCGCGCTGGCAGCGGCGGCGCGCGGCCAGGAGATGTACGCCCCACACTCAATCCGGATCGAGGGGGACGTCACCCTTGGGGGGCTGTTCCCCGTGCACGCCAAGGGTCCCAGCGGAGTGCCTTGCGGCGACATCAAGAGGGAGAATGGGATCCACAGGCTGGAAGCGATGCTCTACGCCCTGGACCAAATCAACAGTGATCCCAACCTACTGCCCAACGTGACGCTGGGTGCGCGGATCCTGGACACTTGTTCCAGGGACACTTATGCGCTCGAACAGTCGCTCACTTTCGTCCAAGCGCTCATCCAGAAGGACACCTCTGACGTGCGCTGCACCAACGGCGAACCCCCGGTTTTCGTCAAGCCGGAGAAAGTAGTTGGAGTGATTGGGGCTTCGGGGAGTTCGGTCTCCATCATGGTAGCCAACATCCTGAGGCTCTTCCAGGTAGGGGGGCGCTCCCTCCGGGGCGGAGCACAGCTTGGCTACCTGCGCCCTTAACCCTAAAAGCTCGCTTGGACTCCGGTGGTGCGGGTCAGGTCAGCCTTCGCTCATTTCCACCCTGGACACCCTGCCGAATCCCTCCCACCCCGCCCGAGGAGATACCTTCCCTGCTTGGTTTATTTCCCTTCCATCTCTCCCCTGTCCATGCTCCACTCTATCCGGCTTGACATCCTGGATTTATGGCCCCATTTACAAGAAGCAATCTGCGAAAAACAAGGCGATGATTTAAATGGGTTTGCATTAGAGTGAAATATGGTCCGAAAACAGGCTTGTGAAAGTGTCAGGCTCCTAGGAGAGCTAGTTAAGAGGAATGGAATAGGAAAGATGAGAAGATGCCTGGAAACCGGGCATTTCCCAACTTCCCAGCTTCCCACCATCCCCAATCCAGCCTGCAAACCTGCAGTCCACTGGAAAATTTGGAGAGGACCTTAAGGAGGCACATCTTAAATCGAGGGTTCGGTCTTAACCTAGAAGTGGATGTTAAGTGCCCATCTCCCTCAGGTTGATTTCCTGACCTGTAGCCAGCCTCCGCAAGAGCCCAGGTCCTAAGGTGCTGGGACCTTCCTCAGGTGGAGAGATGCTGCCCGCAGGCTTGACCCTCATTTGGTTTGCTCCGGGGCAATTTTTTGCACTGTCTAAATTGCATTTGCGATCCAGCCACTGGCCGGAGCTGGGCGATCAGCTTTCCACTCCTGCCACTTCAGACCTCAGCCCAGAGATGAGCTCATGCTAACTGCGAAACAAATAGCTCTCCCTGCCTCCTCCCTCAGCCCCCCCTCACCCACCACCTCCCTGATGCAGACCCCAAGCCAGATTCTCGGTTTGGAGGACGATTCCTGGAGCAAAGCGTGAAGGCGCCCGTTGGGAGGCAGAGAGGTGCGTGGAGCGGGGCCCCCTGGTCCTCCCGCTCCTGTGCCGGAGAGCGAGTAAGAAAAAATGGGAGGAAGGCGGATCCGGGGCTGCTGAGCAGTGGGTTCTACCGCAGTGTTCTCTTTCCTCCTGCTCCTGCAGCCTCTGCCCCATGGCTCCTGAACTGCACTGGGTAGGAATGAGTGGCTTTGGGGTTTGGAAATTGAGTTTCAGGGTCTCTGTGATTGTAGGTTCCCTCCTCTGTGTCTCCCTATATATGCATCACTCTTTCTGTCTCTGTCTCCTTTGCTGTTTTTCCCCCTCCCTTTCAATCTTTGCCTCCTTTCCCCCTCTATCTTCACTCCCAAGTTCTTGGTTCATCTTAGTATTAATATGACCCTTTCCCAATGCCTAGCGGCTCTCTCCCTGCCTGGTGGTACCCAAACCCAGCTAATCTCTTCCGCACACGTACACGTTGATCCTGCACCTTTATGCTCCTCATATGTAGAGAACCAGCCCCTCTTGAGTGCTTTCCCAAAAGGTGTTGGGCTTCAGAAGGGAACTCTGTGAGACCCGGGGCTATCACCACATCACCTCCATGAGTGTGAAGTTTGCATTCAGAAGAGAGGAGTGCTCATCCCACGCTGCGGCTTGCATGGCCCCTCTGATCCTCTGAGCATCCCTGACACTTTCTGAGTGCTATCATGGAGATCCTTAAAGGTTTGCAAACCCAAAAGTGCTTTGGGGCTAGCCATCACTCTGAGTTCCTTGCTTTTAGGAAGAACTTGATTTGTAGCTGACACCCAGAGTGCTTCCTTCATCTTTGAGCTTAAAGCTAGACAAGTTGAGGTAGCAGTGCAGTGGGAGAGGATGAGGTCAAAGACATTACCTGAGAACCACTGGGGGCTGGGGGAGGTTACGGTGTTTTCCCTGTTAGACCCTGGGGTTAAAGGCACAAAATGTTTTGTGTTTAGCATTTAAAAATTATTTTGCTGCCTGTTTCTTCACTCACCATGGGCAGTACTGCAGATGAGTCTGTCTCTGTCTGAAAAAAAGAGTGAAATGTTAAAGTCAAGAAAGGGATTGCAGATTAGGCTGAGGGACTGTGTTTCCTGAAAAAGATTCCAGGGGGAGCTGATTCCTCCTGTTGTGTGAACCTGAGGCAATTTGCTAGGGGGGAGCAAGGAGGGGGAGTGCTGGCCTTACACTAATTTCTCCATTCCCTGAACTGAGGAGAAAGGAACCCAATGCTAGTGTTAGCATTATGGCTTGGGACTAAAACCATGCAAAGAAAACACAGTCATTTTCTTCTAATTTGCAAATTGCAGCTATTCATGTTGGATTGAATAGCTGAGGAAAAAAGAGCCCCCAGTTTTCACCTGCATTTATTGAGAAGAGGCTAGTAGTCTGAGGAATGCACCAACTTGTAGCTTGGCATGCGTGCAAGCTAGGTAAAACAGTTGCTGTGTGTCCTGGTTAATCACTGCCAATGTTAGAATCTGCATTTCATATACCAACAGTCTCTTCCAGTAGCCCTTTTGGCATGAGATCTTAGAAGCTCCTGTCATATAATTCCAGTCCCCACTTTTCCAGTTTCCATAAGCCGGCAAAATGAGTATAGAGAATAATGGTACACATACCTATTGTTCAAAGGCACTCTTAGAGGGAGAGAAAAAGGATGTAGTGAATCTTCTCTGGGATTCCAAGGTTCAGTTCAATTAAGATTGTCCTATGTAAAAGAAACTCCTCTAAATGATTGAATTCCTAGCTCTCCAGTGAGTTTTCTTTTTTCCTCTGGTCCCTGCAGATTGCTGTAGGGATCATGCCAAAGGGATCACTTGAGATACACATTTGTAGTAAATTAAGCCTGTACGCTAGGAGAAGGAATACTTAGGGACTTAAATGGGGATGCTGAGCACTGCAGGGAAGGAGGGAGAAATGAGATGGTAATAGATGTAACAAATGCTGCTGCCACCAGCAAAGCCAGGAATGAAGTTCTTCCCTGAAAATTTGGACCTGGGCAAGAATGACTACTGAGATATAAATAGTGTCTATGACTTTGAATTTTTATGGGCATGCTGGTATACCAGTTTGAAGGTTTGAGCTTAGCAAGTCCTCTTCCTCTCCTCTCTTTACACACTGAGTGGATTAGTAAATGACATGTCTGAGGACAGGAATCATATCCAGTGGGTCTTCAAATCAATGTAGAAATTTGAGGCTAATGAAATTAGTGTGTGGCCAGGGCTCTGCCAACTAGAATTAAATCATTGCAACCGCCCTGCAATGTATTTTCAGTCCCAAAGAAACATCAGAGAGGAATTTCTGGAGATTTGTTCCGAGCTTGTGCAAAATAATACTCTCCTAATGGTAAGAAAGATTAAATATAAATTAATATTGACTATAAGTAACATATTTTTAAAAAAATCATCACAGAGGTGGGATGGCTTAAAGTGGAAAGGTTATATAATATGGTAACCATTAGATAAATCTCCTCTGACCACTGTTTTATGGGCAGTAAGTAAGATATATTATAGCGGAAAGTAATGGGAACATTTTTATTCAAGGTTTCTCTGTTATTGACTTGAGAGCAAACACTCCAAGAGTATAAATTACTCTTGCTACATCCTGACTCTGAATGAATAATATTTCATGTGTGGTGACATAGTCTAAGCTGTAGACTTGGAATTGAATGGCATCTGATTTAGGTGGATTTTTTTTTTTTCTCCCAAAGGAAGTAGATGGAAAAAGTGGTCAATTCTACCCTTGTTGGAGCATAATGCGAATCTAAGTCTGTGGACCTTGTACCATAAATGAAATGCTTTAGTGAATGTGTTAATATTTTTCTTCTATTAAATGAAACTTGAATGTAATATCAAACTTTTGGGATAACATTTTATACAAAAATACCTAGATATTTTTTTCTTTTTTCTCTCTCCATCTTATGTAATCCTATAGAGCTGAGCATATAGGTGGTGTGGTATTACTACAGTGGTGAAATTTGTTAAAAAAAACAACTTTAACCTACACTTTTTATAATTTCATAAGTATAGGTGTCACTGCCATTTGGAATAGTCTCTATAACAATCCCTGCCTCCACATTTACTGTGTTTTAGGAAATTTACCTAACAGATGGTGAGTGGGAAATTTTTAAAGGGGCATTTTTAAAAAGAGCAGAGGGAAGGAATGAAGACATGCACATATTATATTTGAAGATATCTGCATGTGTATTTCGTGTATACATACCCATCCAATTCTGTCTTTGGGCATTTTTCTCTTTAAGAATAATTGGAACAATGAATGCATTTACTTCAACTTCATGAACATTTAGAGATTAGCAAATTACAGGTGTTGTATTTCCTACGTATATACAGGTTGAATCATAGATTTAAAAGACCATACTTGGATTATACAGTGTGTTCTTGTTTCAATCCTGCCATTGACTGGCTGAGTTACCCTAAATAAATCTCTTAATTTTAATAGGCCTCATTTTCTTTATCTGTTTTTTTGTTTCTTTAAAAATGTAGTTTCCAAAAGTCTGTAGTCTTTTTTTGTTTAGCTTGGAAAAAAACTTGCTGTTGTCAAAACTGTCTTTGCATTTCCAGCTCCCACTTTGAACTTCTGGTGAGTTTGTGGGAACTTTTGAAATATATTTTCACACAGCTATCTTGGTCGTTACTAGTCCAGTTAATTTCCTATATTCAGACTGCTTCTCTATTATTTTACAATTTGCTTCTCAATCATATATATCAAGGCTACTGATAGGGAAAATGATCTCACAGGTCAGCTTACTGCATGGTCATAAGACACAAGGCAGGGAGTGATAACTGTGTAATTTACAGTAGCAGCAAGCTATAGTTTTCATATCTCCATGTCATATTCCCTTCCATCTTGCAAAAATGTTAGACTTTTCTCTCCCAAAACTGAGAAATGATGACATCCTGCCTATCTTCCTGGCCCCAGAGATGAGGTATCTGTCCCAGGTCAAGCAAAGCAGGTGATTGGTTCCTTTGTAGTTCATTTGACCTCATCTAGGCCAATTAGAATCTTCCCCAAGATGTTTCTCTCAGAAATAAGTGGGAACATTTTCTCTTCTCTCTGTAATTTCTAAGCTGGGGAGATGTGATTCTGTGGCTCCCAGTGGCCATCCAGCACAAGAAGAGACTTGCTGTAGCATAAAGTCAAGTAGATGTGAACAGGGCTGAGTGGTGGGAGACAGGGAGAGCCTTGCTGATATTCTGGAACTCCTATATTGAACTATATCTGAATCTAGATGTGTCTGTGAGTTTCTAGGACATGTTATTTTTTGAAACACATTTCTCTTTACTATTTTGAGTTTGATTTTAGCCATGTGCAGTTGAAAGCATTATAGCAAAAACAGCCAATTTTCTACATTAATGTAAGGTTCACTGACTGGCATTCATTCAGTGAAAAATCATACTCTAGCTGACACTTTCTTTACTTTAAACATAATTCTTTTAGCCTAGCTTTGGGACATTCAAAATTCGATGTCCTTCTCTTCCTAATATTTACTGTAATTGCTTTCAGCCTTTGTGATTACATCTTCCCTATCTCGAAGCAGTTGAGAGAGAAGGTGGACACTTCTGATGTAAACTGCAGGATATATAGGCCTCCTATCTGAAAGCTTTGGAACCATACTTAGTTCCTTTCATTAAAGTAAATTTTTCGTTGAAATCCCCAGGGCACAGAAACATTTTCATGGCATAATGGAATACAAAGTACATTAAACTCCTGGGTCACTCTGCAGTAAGCAACAAGCCCAACTCTGTCTCTTGTCCCCTTTTCCATTAGGCAATTAAAAACAGCTGCAAACATATTTCCTAATCACTAAAATGCACATATGATCTCTATGTAAAATGACATTTATGCAATATATAGTCAGACTGGTTAATTAATGGACCTTTTGTGAATTGACATAGTCAATATACACTTTTCCTGCACTTAAAAAATCAAAACAACAAAACCTATGTACAGGTAAATATTTGTCTGAAAGAGGATTGAGTCAACCTTCTTCATATTATATTTCCATGTTTGCCAAGTAACCTGCTTTCAACTATATTGATGACTAAATGTTTTTTGAATTACATTATTAGATTATAAGATTGAAAACTAAATAGATGAAATTTCAGTGATATAGGATACATATCACATTTATGCAAACAGACTTGCTAATCTTTTTTCAATAAAAGTAGTAGTAACCATAATAATAATTTGAGTCCTTACTATGAGTCACTATGCCATGTGCTAAAAGTACTTCATTTAGTTCTCACAGTAGTCCTGCAATGCTCATATTCTCATCCTTATTGTTGAGCTAAGGAAAGTGATTCTCATAGCCCAAAGTCACATAGCTGGTAAGTGGCAAAGCCTGAATTCAAACTTAGATTTGTCTGACAACACCCAGGTTGTTAATCACTATGTGCACTGCTCAATTGTTGTACAAATGCATAAATGCTTAAAGTAATTATAGATTTTTCTATCCTGAATTTATAGTGGTTTAAAGACATCACAGTTGCTGATTGTTTAACCATATCTATTTACAGAAATATATGTTTTATTTTAATCCCAAAACAAGATTAATTCTGTAGGCCCATAGAAACTTGAGCACACGAACCCTTATTTCCAAATGAAAAATGCTTGTTCTCCATTATGCAACAAGTAGCCCCGAATGCAGGCAATAAATATACTGTAGACTTTTCATTCAAATAAATGAGAAAAGATGTTTCTTCCTGTCTTGATTCAGTACCCACCATTATGGATTATGATGGCTCTTCCTAAATTTTATTTCATTCACTCCACTCTTTCTACAAACCTCAAGTGGGGAGATCCATCATTCAGATATATGTGCAAAGTGAGAGGACTGTATTAGTACAATTGCTGAAAGTTAAGTTGTAGAACACAGGAAGTATATCCTAATAAATGCAACAGTAATGTTTGTGTGGGCCTTGGAAGGATGGGTAGGAGAGTTTTCAGTTTAATGGATTATTTTGTCTCTTGCTGTAAAAGAGCTGCAGCTTAATAGTCTTATAATTGGTCATTTGTAGAATTCTCCATCTTTGAGTATTGTGCTTTTGCCATTCCATGGCTGCTGACTTTCTTTTATTCTTGATAGACGGTAGCAAGAAAGTCCCTTAAAGGGCTCAGTGTAGTCTTCTGCATTATAGTTTAAGTAAAAATATTTCCATTTTTAAATTGCTTTTTAAACATTTTTGTCACGTTTTAAACTTGACTATGTTCTGAAGGTGTTAGCTTATCCCTTTACTGCCTGTCTGACATGGATCAAAAAAGTATCACACCTTTCACCAATTTTCTTACCTTTGGAATGGGTATAATAAAAATATACCTGTCTATAGAGTAATTGCAAGGATTGCATGAAATATGCATGGAAATATTTTAGCACTGACATTAGGGTGTTTAATAAATTTAAAAGCTGTGTTTAAGTTACTAGGTGGTCATTGTCAATATTCCTTAAATAATCATTATTGCTAAGTTTGAATTTTGCTGTTATATTACCATAGTAGTTATGCTGGATTACACTCTTCTCTGTTTCTTCTGCTACATTGAAAATTTACACACACACACACACACACACGCACACACACACACACACATATGTAAAGAGAGAGAGAGAGCAAAAGAGGGAACAGTGAGAGAGGTGGAGAGTGAGAGAGAACACACACACAGAACATTTTAGTGATGTTACTCAGTGGAATGAGAATTTTTATGGAACTGATTAAAGCAAATAATGAATTTCATGGACTTAAGATAACAGAAAGGCTAAGAGCAGTGGAAGTCTGGCAGCCTCAAGCTTGAATTCCATTGCAGACTCCTTCTATCTGCAGAGCTTTGGGAAAGTTACTTACACTTTTATAAGCTTTACTCCTTTTTTCCTTATCTATATTTTTTCCTAGAAATATTTATTAAGCACCTTCCACGTGAACTTTTCTAAGTGTTTGGACACATCTGTATAAAAGTAAAAGCTTTTTCTCTCTCTCCTTTCCTCTTCCTTTTTCTCTTCTCCCTCTCCTCCCTCCCTTCTCCCCTCTCTCCTCCCTCCTCTATCTCTCAGCTTACACTCTCATGTGTGAAAACAGATGGATGTTATAAATACATCCTATGGCATGTTACAAGTTGGGGAACATTATGGGATAAGGAAGAGAATGTGGAACTTGCTGAAGATTGTTAGGTTGATAGTGCTAAGGGCTATAAATATGGCCTCTACTTTTAAGTAGGGTAATAGGATAGACTTGATGAGGTGACAATTGAGCAAAGACTTGAAGTGAGGGAATTGGTACAGTGGATTTAGGGGAAGACCACTCCCTGGGAGTAGGAATGACCAGTGCCAAAACTCCAAGGCAAACGTGGGCCTGGCACATTGGATGAGTAGTGTACAGGCCATTGTGGCTGAGTAGAGTCAGTGAGGAGGGACAGCAGGAGGTCTTGAGGTCAGAGATGTGATGGGGCTAGTTCGTGCAGGGCAATCATAGGCATTTTGTCACTTACTCTAAATGTAGACAGCCAGTGGTAGGATTTTAGCAGAGGTATGAGATGGGCTTTCTCTTGTTTGAAAAGGATAACAGTCTCAGTAGCATTGAGGGTAAAGGCAAAAAGTAGAATCATACTACTCTAGGGAGAACAGATAGGAGGCATTTCCAGGTAAGATCGATGGTTTGGTGGCTTGAACTTCTAAGAAGGGAAACATTTTGAAGGTTGAAACAGGATTTCCAGGTAGATAGAATCTGGGATGTGAAAGAAAGAATGGGATCAAGGGTTAATCCAAGATTTTGGGCCTGGGCAACCAGAAAGGTAAGATTATTATCATCTGAAATTGAAAAGATTGGGGTGGAACAGGGTTGGGGGTTAAGGATCAGCTTTGGAGACAGAAGGTCCCAGAAGTCTGCACGTCTGAAGGAAGATCTGAACTAGAGATACATTCTGTAAAATAGAGATATTAGGAATAATTATCTGAAAGTGTTATTTTCAAGATTAAATGAGGAAGTGGAATTAGCACTGTAGGTTCTAAAAACACTTATTAATTAGTGAAAAATAATTACCTGAAATGAAAAGAAAATTCTGTAGTTTGCTTCTGCAGTAAAACTGAACAAAATGATATCTCATTATTTTAATAATATTTGTGACACAGTTATTCTAGTCAAACACCATACTGCAAACATTTAGAAGAAATGTTTCTGTTTCCTGCATTTCTGTCTGATGTTGTAATTGCAACCATATTTTGTAAGGTTTAAGTTCATTACGATAGGGTGGCTCTTTAATGAAAATCTATTCTGAACTATTTAGTTAATGTAATAGCATACTATTTATTATTATTTTATGCTTTTCATTAAACTTAGTTGTGCATTTGTCATCAATGATACACATGATGAAATTTAGGCAGTTACACAGGTATTTAAGAAAAGAAACAAGGGGCTTATCTTAAAATATGCATATGCATGCTTACTTTGAACAATTTCATCAGACATTTCATGTATTTTCTTGACTTTTTAAATTAAAAATATGACTGGGGAAATTTTATTTCATAGGTTGTCAGCTCCCTTTAGGTATTTGGAAACCATTAAACAGCTTTTGTGGTTTAACCAAAATTCTGTTCCCTTTTTATGTGGCTACCAGATATTGGTCCAGGCAGGTACTTATAATAAAAATGCATGACTGTGTTGTCTCAATACATCTATAATTTTATTTTGACACTATCATTGTGTAAGCTATATTTTAATTGTAATTATAACACGTTTTATATCAACACACATTCATTTTTAATGTTCAGGGGAAAAGCAGCGTGTAGTGAATTTTATCAAAATGTAGCTTTTGAAGAACGAAACAGAGGGTAATTGTGTAATTCTGTATTTACCATAATTAAGTTCAGTGGAGTTGGCATAATAAAATTTAAAAAATCCCCACACTTTGGGAGGCTGAGGCGGGCGGATCACGAGGTTAAGAGATCTAGCCCATCCGGGCCAGCATGGCGAAACCCTGTCTCTACTAAAAATTAGCTAGACATGGTGGCATACACCTGTAGTCCCAGCTACCCGGCAGGCTGAGGCAGGAGAATTGCTTGAACCTGGGAAGCGGAGGTTGTAGCGGGCGGAGATCGCGCCACTGCACTCCAGCCTGGCGACGGAGCGAGACTCCGTCTCAAAACAAAACAAAACAAAAAATCCCCAAACAATTGAGGCACCATAGCTCCCTCTCCTCCACCCTTTTGCACATCAAAGAACACAGAGGTAGCATCTTTCTGTATAGAAAACAAGAAAAAAACAGGGAAGTAAATGAATGATAGGGATGAGAAGAGTGGAACTATGGAAAGAAACATAGAAATAAAATATTACTTTTGGATTTGGGAGATGGGGAAGATCCACTTGTTTGTATGCCTTCCTGGGACCACAATTTCTTTAACAGTTAAGCTAAAGATAAAAAATGCTATCCCTCCATCTTCATGGGGAGGGTCATACTTATACTCTAATCATAGCACCCTGTTTCATTGAGAAGATTATCACAAACACTGTATAATATGAGGCAAAGTACATTGTTTTGAAATGATTGCTGTTTCCTCAACTGCCACTCTCCAAACTTTTACGGTCACATTCTCTCTCTCTCACTCTCAATCTCGCTCTTTTTCTGTCTTGATCTCACTCTCTGTCTTTCATGGACTTATATGGAGTCTGGAATGAAAGAATGGCTTATGGAAAAAGATCGTTGTAATTTTATTTTTTTAGACGACAGAGTCCTGCTCTGTTTTGCCCTGGAGTGCAGTGGTGTGATCTCATCTCACTGCAACCTCCGCCTCTTGGGTTCCAGCGATTCACCCATCTCGGTCTCCCAAGTAGCTGGGATTACAGGCACCCACCACCATGCCTGGCTAATTTTTTGTATTTTTTAGTAGAGATGGGGTTTTACCATATTTGCCAGGCTGGTCCCGAATTCCCGACCTCAGGTGATCCGCCAGCCTCGGCCTCCCAAAGTGATGGGATTACAGGTGTGAGCCACCATGGCCGCCAGTAATTTTTGTATCTATGAAAAGCAATATAGAATAATGATTAGGAGTGCAGATGCTGAACATAGTTCAAATCCCTGCTTTCCACTTGCTAACCACGTGAGCTTGAGCAATCATCTGATTATCAGGGCCTCACTATCCCAAATGATGAAATAATGATAACAATAGATCTGTCTGCATAGGCCTGTTTTCAGGGTAAAATAAAGGTCTTCCTAATAGAATGCCTACAACATAGTGAGGTCTATTATTTATTATTAATATTATTAGTATCAGTATTTTCAGCATGCCAGGTGCTATCTTTCCTAGCCTTCTTCCATTATCCCCTAACTCCCGTTCCTGTCACGCACTCTGTACCAGGGTGGGGTTGTCACAGACTTTTACCTCTGCTGGTATCTGAGTCCTAGTCATCACTGAGCCTGGGCCAGTTCCTGGCATTTATTGCTGCACATTCAACCAATCCCTGGTTGGAGAAGGGAAGTTGGATGTTAAGGCAAAGCAGGGTCAAAGAGAGAAAATTTTCTCTCTTCTTTACCTAGGGGATTGAGCCAAGCATTCACACATCAGAAGGAGAATCAGGCAATGGACAAAATGCTTAAATACATAGTTTAGTAATTGACACTTAGCCGGAGAGACTGAATTTTAACTCCTTTCCAGCATATACTGACTGTGGAACTTAAGTGTTTACTGTAACCTCTCTAAGACTGTGTCTACCTCTGAAAGAAAGAAATAATAACATTAGAACGTAGGACGTACTGCATACTGTTGTGAAAGATGAGTGAGTAAATCCTTCTAAAGCACTAGGGACATGTTTGGCATATAGTAAGTGCTCAATAAATGTTAGCTGTCCTAACTGCTTCCACTATTCGTATTATTATTAAGTAGTTGAACAACTCTGAGGTCCTTCCTTTTCTTAAATTTCACATGATCTTTTGGACAGTTTACATTTATTAAGTGTCATTTATATGGAAAGCCTCAGGAGCCCAGAAGTCTTTCAAGTGTACTCCCAGTCAGAGCCAGCTCTGGGCAGGCCACATCAGTACCACCAGTACCACCATCATCATTGCCATCATCATTGATCAACTAGTCATATTCAGTCCTTTCTGTGTGCCAGATACCAAGCTTGTCCTTGTATATGGATTGCATCATTTTCTTTTTTTTTGAGACAGAGTCTTGCTGTTTTGACATGCTGGAGTGCAATGGCACAATCTTGGCTCATTGCTACCTCCGTTTACCAGGTTCAAGTGATTCTCCTGCCTGAGCCTCCCAAGTAGCTGGGATTATAGGTGTGCACCACGACACCCAGCTAATTTTTGTATTTTTAGTAGAGATGGGGTTTCACCATGTTGGCCAGGATGGTCTCGATCTCTTCACCTCATGATCTGCCCACCTTGGCCTCCTAAAGGGATGAAACATCTTCTTCTCCCACTCAGGTAGGAAAAATTCTTATCATATTACTGATAAAGACCCTGAGGTGTTGACAGGATAAGCAACTTGACCCTTAGTGAGAGAGATGAAGCTAGGATATTCGAACCCCTGTCTCTCTAACTCTATAAGCCCTTAAATGTTATTACACTACATCCTGGTAGGAAAATCTTCTTTCAGCCACTCCTATAAGAGTAGAGAAGATTCTTGATCTCCATATCTTTCTACAGCCTATGACACCCTAGTCTCAGTTCTAGGAGGTAGTGAAGGGGACCTCTTCGAAGACCATTCAAGGAAAACTTACTCCTTTCAACCCTTCCTGAATCAACTAATATTTTCTTTCCTTCTTAAGAATCCCCACATGTTCCTTTTTGCTAGTTACCTCGACCTTTTATTATTCTTACATTCTGCACATGAGTCATCCACTCTATTTAAAGTTAATTTATTTGAGGTCAAGTGTGGGGTCTTACTCATCCTGAAGTACAATTACCCTCTATAGCATCTAACTCTACGTTTTACATCTTGCAGGACTTCTGAAAATATTTATTTGAGTTTTGATGAATTGTGCTCATCAACAGTACATTGAAAGTTACGCGGATGATGCTTCCTCATAAGGGAAACATTCTAACTAAAGCTGTAGCTGTTTTTAAAATAGGATCACAGAGGTCTTGGTTCTGCAGACTTTTTTTTTTTTTTTTTTAGATTAGGTACTGCATATTACCTTATTTTAATAAGTACTGATAAGTCTGATGATATAGTTTGGCTGTGTCCCCACCCAAATCTCATGTAGAATTGTAATAATCCCCATGTGTCAAGGGTGGGGCCAGGTTGAGGTAAATTGAATCATGGGGGTGGTTTCCCCCATAAGGTTCTCATGGTAGAGAATAAATCTCATGAGATCTTATGGTTTTATAAATGAGAGTTCACCTGCACAAGCTCTCTTGCCTGCTGTCATGTAAGGCATGACTTTGCTCTTCATTCGCCTTCCTCCAGGTGTGAAGCCACCCCAGCCATGTGGAACTGTGAGTCTGTTGAACCTCTTTTCTTTATAAATTATCCAGTCTTGAGTATGTCTTTATTAGCAGCATGGGAATAGACTAATCAACTGAGTTTTCTTCGTCAATACTACAAAGTTTCACTTGCTTATAATTTAGTTTATTGATTATGTTGTTAGCTTATCCATTTACAAAGATATCATCTGATCATGTCAAAGGTGTAGTATGGAGGGTAAGTACATTTTAGAACCATAAATTGGTTTTCTAGAAAAATAACATAAAGAACTGGAGTTCTCTCATATTTCTGCAAAACTCATTGTTATATTTTTATAATTTTATTCAGGAGATACAATGCTATCTTAAAAGGGTTTAATCTCAATTTGTTCATCTTTCTCTCCTCAGTCTTGATGGGAAGCTATTGGGATGAATGGAAGAAAGTTATTATGGCATGGCTGGGCATGGTGGCTCACGCCTGTAATTACAGCATTTTGGGAGGCCAAGGCAGGCAGATTACCTAAGGTCAGGAGTTCAAAACTGACTTGGCCAACATGACAAAACCCCATCTTTATGGGGCATGGTGGCGGGCACCTGTAATCCCAGCTACTCGGGAGGCTGAGGCATGAGAATCTCTTAAACCTGGGAGGCGGAGGTTGCGATGAGCTGAGATTGTGCCACTGCACTCCAGCCTGGGTGACAAGCGAGGCTACATCTCAAAAAAAAAAGAAAGAAAGAAAGTTATTACGGTATGAATCAAAGGTTACTGGATAGGAGTCAGGGCCTTGGGCTTTTCTGCTTGTTTATTTCTCCCCTATTAATATTAGCTAATGCGTTGAGTGCTTTCTGGGTGCAAGACACTTTGCTGGCTATGGCAAATGGATTGTTTCATCCACACTTTTTGCGTCACACAGTGAAAATGCATGGTATTATGACCCCCACACTGCACACATGGAGCAGAGCCTTTGAAGTGCACATATACTCATGTTAAAATATGACAAAGGTGGAACTTGAACTCAGGTCTATGTGACTGACAAGTCAGAGGCAGAGGTCTTTACCACTAATTTTTCTTTTTTTTTTTTTAGACAGAGTCTTGCTGTGTCACCCAGGCTAGAGTGCAATGGTTCTATCTGGGCTCACTGCAACCTCTATTTCCTGGGTTCAAGCCATTCTCGTGCCTCAGCCCCCTGAGTAGCTGCGATTACAAGTGCCGGCCACCACGCCCAGCTAATTTTTGTATTTTTAGTAAAAACGGGGTTTCATTATGTTGGCCAGGCTGGTCTCAAACTTTTGACTTTAGGTGATCCACCCCCCTCAGACTCCCAAAGTGCTAGGATTATAGGCGAGAGCCGTCACGCCTGGCCTACCACTAAATTAAAGTTGTGTGACCCTACCAGAGTGAATTAGGTAGCTTCTCTAATTTCCTCAGCTCTTTTTAATTAAGTTTTTGTCTGGTTGCAAGCTTACAGGAGGTGAGGAGTGTGGGGAGGAATTTCAGCCAATTGAATGGAATTTTCCTCAATATGGGTGAGGGCTGTTTTGTGACACCAACAAATCCATTCGTTCAAAATATATTGAGTGTCTACTATGTGCAAAGGCATTTCTCAGCACATGAATCAGTTCGTGAGCTCCCCTTTCTTAAACTTACCACAGCAGGCAGAAAAGTCTGGTATTTGTTTGCCTGCTATATGGAGGGATTTGATGCTGGGAGCCTAGCTGGTCCCACACTGTCAAAACCAAGATAAACTCACGAGTTCATAGGCACCTCAATGCCAGGATACAGAAGCACACTTGGATCTTACTATTGTTGACTGGGATTAATGATAAAATAGCTTTGGGTTTGTTATGAAAATTGGGTATATTCATGGACTTGATGGTTCTATATAGATATGTAGATACATCATATATCATCAGGCTGCAGCTACCTTCCATCTCCTGCTACTCCTGCTTCTACATTGCCAAGCAAGGGACTTCTCATCTCGCTTATGGATAAGATTTTAACAGTGGCAATGGGGACCAGCATCACCCAGTAACCATATCACTGACTAAACCAGTGGCTTTTCAAATTTGCTCTTTGATAGACTCCTGAGGTAGATTGAGATTTGCTTGTAAGAGTAGAAAATGGTGTTCCTTTATAATTCATGGGGAATGAAATAGGCCACTGGATATAATTTCCTCAGTTTAAAAATTTTCATGTAGATGTATATGAACAATTTTAAATTGAAGATATATACACACATATATGCCTCCACACATACACACACACACACATACACACATACCTATGACTTCTGCTAGTAAAAAATGAAATTATTAGTAGCTCTGTACACACATATAAGCAGGGAAGTAGCTGATCAGATTTAATTCAATAACTTACTTTTTTTATGAATTTGTGTTTACAATTCTATCTACATTTGCTGGAGAAAATAGTTCTTCTGCCTTCCACAACAAAATTCGATTCATTTAAGTCTAATACAGCATGTCCCAAATGCCTTAGGGCAATTTTAATTTTTAATAGCTTCAGAAGTGTGAAATTACAAACATGCCCCAAAAAATCATTTGAAAGTTTAATTATTTAAATTTCTCTATGTATTTATATTTGTGTATTTTGAAAAATCAGTATTTAATTGTATTTGTTTGTTTCTATCCTTCTAACTGAAGATGGCAAACATTGAGTTGAAGACCAAAAAGTTGTAACTAAATATGTGTTACTCAAAATTATCAAAACTAAAAAGGTGACCAAGAAATTGAAATGATTAGACTTTTGAAGGGTGATTGTGTGTGTGTGTGTGTGTGTGTGTGTGTGTGTGTGTGTGTAGTATTTTTTCTTCTGAAGAAATTGATCTTGAAGCTCTAATAAGATTTTAGGGACACCTAGTTTAATGAGCAAATACTTTGTGCCTGGGACTGCAGTATGCACTAGATATTTAAGAGATTAACATAAAATAATAAAAATAATACAAAAACAACAACACATCCTCTTAGACATGGAAGAAAATTCCACCGGGGAAATGGACCAATACATCACACACTAGTAAAATAGCAAAAGCTCTTAAACATCATGGTGCTAAAGAATCACATCCCAGGCATGCTAAGCAGGCAAGTTCTAGACCCCTTCTCCTGCTGGACAGGTGTAAGGCTCTAGAAACTATATTTTTCTTGAATGTTCTGAGGAGATTCTGAGATGGGTGTTTTCAATTGTCCTCAAACTTTAGTCTGCATCAGATCTGCATGAAAGTCTTGTTAAAACACACATTGCTGGTCTCCACCTTCAGAAGTTCCGGATCACTAGATTTGCATTTCTGACCAGTTCCCAGGTGTTGCTGATGTCACTGGTCCAATGACCAAACTTAAAAAACCCCTTGCTTACAGAAAATACTTTGAGTAGTGGATGTATGTTTCATGAAAGAGACGTGTACAGAGAACCGCAGGAATGCAAAGGGCTTCTACCCTAAATTGGCCAAAGGTAATCTAAAAACTAGCTAGATTTTATTGAACCAAGCAAGATTATAAGAACTTTAATTGAATTACCCCATTTAATATTTTCAATAAGATACGTAAGTCCTACTTCATGTCCCCAATTTATAGATAAATTAATTTACCCAAGTCATATAACCAGTAAGTAGCAAATTAAGAATTCAAATCTAGAAAGTCTGATTTCAGAGCCCAGACACTTTTTTTACACTTACATTATTTTCAATTGAAAAATTAGAATTGTATTACATTTATAGAATACATTGTGATGTTTTTGAGATATGAACACAGTGGAGTGATTAGATCAAGCTAATTACACTTACTTGACATTGTTTTATGGCAATACATTTGAAATGTATTCTTAGTTATTTTCAAACATATAATACACTACACCTTTAACCGTTCTGTTTTACTTATTTTGCTTAATCATTCTGCTTATACAGGGGTAAAATGTTGTCAGCCAAGGCTTCCTGGAGGAACTGACCTCTGAGTGTAATTAGGAAGATGAGTGGACATAAAAGTATTACTATTTTTTAAAAGATGTTGTGAATAGTATCAAGACTTCTAAAACAGCCAGACCTTACCACACAGCTACCTCAAGCAAATCTGATGATCAAAGTCTAGAATAGGGAGATAACTATGGGATGCTAGGAAGAATTCTGCAAACCTGAGGTTAGAACTATCAATTTATAACGAGTTTGACTGAAATAATAGAACCTAAATAAAAGTTACTTACCTGACTTTCCTCATGTAACAGTTTGGAGATTGTTTCTGTGTTAATTCAGCTGCTAAGTGGTGTCCATAAAGGAATAAATTCTCTTATCTTTCTTTCCTCTCACCTCTAGTGTGTCACTGTGACCCCCACAGTGGCAAGATGATTACTGAATCTGCAGTTGCATTCCCAATGTTTAAGGGGGAAGAAAGAGTATTTAAAAGGGGAGCTGCATCTAAATCCTGAAGCAAAGTATTTATCAAACATCGTCATCAGACTTTCACTTAGATCTCATTAGCTAGGGCTTTAAACTGGCCACCTTAGATTTGAGGATATTAGGGATTTGACAATCAAGATTTTGATAGCAGGAAATGAGAGGTGAGTGGGTTATTAACCAGACAGCTCACAGAGTCTGCACAAACTTCCTTCCTAGTCTCCCCGACAAATAATCCCAAATTCTACTTTATTTCATACATTTTACTTTGAAGAATAGTGGGGAAAAATTACTTATCTGTAAATAGCCTCCTGCAAAGGGTACAATTATATAATTATTCAACCCCCTAGAGAGCCTCTTTTTTCTAAAAACTCTTTGAAAAATGTTCAAGGTTGAGGATATTTTGATCTTAATTTAGTAACTTGCAGTTGATTATCCTGGAATGACATTCTCTTTCTCTGCAGATGTCCTGTCAGGCTTAGAAAATTCTGGAAAAGTGGACAGAGAATTCTTACGGTTCACATATAAACAATATGAATCTTTTGGAAGAAAAATTTATTCAAGGACTAAAAGGCCATTTATGACTGCTTTTTTTTCCTATCTATATTTTCACAAATGTTCCTTCCCAAAATGCCTTTGAGCAAATCTGTTTGATATCACCCCATTCACTTCTCCTGTCAGAATTCTTTATTACTAAGAATTTTTCAGCATTCCATCTCTCACTCCTCTTTGTCAAAAACATTTCTCAGGGTCTTTATTCTTTCTCATCTCATTTTTGGACTCATCTCTTAAACTAAAAAAGGAGATTGCTATGGCTTCTCCAGAAGCTTGGAGAACTTCCCTTTGCAAAAAAACGTAGAGCTATTAACTTAAAAAGTAAGCAATGTGTGTAATGCTTTTAATAATTTATTAAAAGTTTATTATATTTATTATAAGCTATAATTCATTATATGTTTATCTCTCAGTTACTCTGTAGTTCAGTTTCTACTTCACTGGCTTGTCAGTCAGTTTTCTGTTCAATGATTCAATAGCCTACTATTTCCATTATGTGCCTATACATTATCTCAAAAGGGAAAGGAGAGAGGAAATTGCAAGCTCAACTGTAAACTCATTATTCCTCAAATATACATTATGTTTTTCTCTTTTAATTTTTATTTTTAGTTCTGAGGTACATGTGCAGGATGTGAGGTTTATTACGTAGGTAAACATGTGCCACGGTGGTTTGCTGCACCTATCAACCTATCACGTAGGTGTTAAGTCCAGCATACATTAGCTATGTTTCCTAATGCTCTCCTTCCCTCCACCCCACCCCCTGACAGGCCCCAGTGTGTGTTGTTCCCCTTCCTATGTCCATGTGTTCTCATTTTTCAGCTCCCATTTATAAATGAGAACATGTGGTATTTGGTTTTCTATTCCTGCGTTAGTTTGCTAAGGATGATAGCTTCCAGCTTCATCCATGTCCCTGCAAAGGATTTGATACTGTTCATTTTATGTCTGCATAGTATTTGATGGTTTATATGTACCACATTTTCTTTATTCAGTCTATTGTTGATAGGCGTTGGGTCTAACACCCAGAATCTACAAGGAACTCAAACAAATTTACAAGAAAATAAAAACCTAATTAAAAATGGGCAAAGGGTTCTCACTCATAGGTGGGTGTTGAACAATGAGAACACATGGACACAGGGAGGGGAGCATCACACACTGGGGTTTGTCGAGGGAAAATAGGGGAAGGACAGTGGGGGGTGGGGAGTTGGGGAGAGATAGCATGGGGAGAAATGCCAGATATAGGCAGATATAGGTGATGGGGAGGAAGGCAGCAAATCACACTGCCATGTGTGTACGTATGCTACAATCTTGCATGTTCTTCACATGTACCCCAAAAACTAAAATGCAATTAAAAAATGTATTCTATTTTCCCTTAGTGCAGTTTACTTGTTAACGGTTTTAAAAAGGCTTCCTCTCTGTGCCCTGTATAATCAACTTCTTAGGAGGCATAGAATTTAAAATTTAGATAATAAAATAAATCCATTTTTCTCTGTAGACAGTTGTGTACCATAGGCTCTTTTAGCGTTGAAATTTTACTTAGCCATAACTGCTAACCTCAGGTGGCAATCAGCTGGCTGTTTTCAGGTCTGGTGCAAGAAATTGTAGTGGCCTCAAGCTACCTGACTGTGCATATGTACATCACAAAATATTCAATGGAAAGAGGTGAGCACTAGGACAAAGTATAATTTTCATTAGAACCGTCTAATTCACTGGGAGTGGAACCGATTTACATTTTACCCATTATGTAAAGAGTTTCATGTGGAAACATGAATTAATTGGCACCATATCTCTGATGTCTTCCAGCCGTGTTTAAGAGCTCTTTATAGATTATATCTCTAGCCGCTGCCCTGTGACCCATCTTTTAAATCTGGCCGTACTTTCTTCTTCTGGTTTTAAGTCATTTTGCTATGAAGTCTACAGTTTAATGAAAGGAAAATATCATCAGTAACTTTTGCCAAAATGGATGTGAAGAGTCTTTGAACTGTTGGACTGTCCTTGTAGTTTTTTTTCTGGGCATCAGTTGGTGTAATGCAATCTTTTCATTCTATTAATAATACGTTATGCATGGTCACATCCCTGGTTAATTAGACTTACAGTTTTCAATTAACAGCATTTTTTGATGATACATTATTATCCTTATTAGTGAGGTCGAAGACTATATTATAACAAAGACTGAAGATTCTATTGTCAGCATAATCTTGAAAGAACCATTTAACTTTATGAAATGTATCTGGCGAAGAAACTTCATACTTTGATGTATAATTTGACCCCCATAAAGAACCATGATTCTCTTTTCCCTCCCCTTCTTAGAATAAAATGTCCAGGACTTTAGATAGTGTGACTATTTCTCAGTTAAAATGGATAACATTGTCAGAATCTGAAATCTGAATTTTAAAAAGTTGAGTAGATGAGAAGTCAGATATTCAACAGTTTATCATGTCTTTGGATTTGAAATTTACAGTTTTGTATGAAACTGATTAACTCCATTAGATATTAATTATTGTTCCAAAATCGATACTCTATGTGCATCAGGTAATTTAATTCACTTTTCTGAATATGAAGGTGGAGTTGGGATGTACACACTCTTTTAGTTGACATTAAAAGTACTCTATTTGGTTTAGATTGTTTTAGTTTATTTTTTCTCCTCCTGTTTAAACACAAAAATTATAGGAATTGGAAGATTTCTGATAGATTTTTGTCTGAATTGTTGAGAGCTATCAGACAGTTGATTTTACCTGCTTTGGTCTTCCCAACTTGGGAGGCTGTGGAGTGATCTGATGCTTTGAGAAATTTGCCAACGGCCTACATGGTGTGATGGGGAGGTAGAGTCATGTGGGTACTTCTCTAGTTCCACTTGCTTCTTCCCTATGCTGAATGCTGTGGTCAACTTTACAGTGGATAATCGGGTGAGCCAGTGGTTTTTCTAGTTATTACATCCCCCAAATTGTAACCACCATTCTGACTTCTATGACTGCTATCTTTTTAAGTCCTGTTAAGTAGGTTGTATTATTATCTCTAGCTATAGTTGAGAAAACTCAGACTGAGATAGGTTAAGGGTTTTGCTCCAAGTTGTATTGTCTGCAGGTGACAGATGATAGGTGCTACAATCTCTGCTTTCTACAGCATGCTTTCTGTTCTTATTCTAATAATTCCCGGATAATAGGCTAGACAACAAAGCTATAAATATAATGAAAACAGCCCTTACTCTCGAGGTGTTCCAAGTTTGGCACATTGTATCCCATTGTTTTCCAGAAAGTTTTAGTTTTCAAAAACACCAAATCCAAAATATTCTCAAACTTTAGCAAAATCTGGAAAATTAATAATATAAAAAAATATGAACAGAATAGGAAGAAACATTCATCAAACTTAGTCTGGGGAAGGTAGATCCAGGGTTTGTTCTAATTATATTTTTATTGAATGATGATTCCTAGGTTGGCTTTGGGAGAAATGGAACCAATAATACATATTTTAGATGAGCATTCTTTTCTGTACAACTTTTTGCAATTTGGAGAAACCTGTTCGAACATTTTTCAGTTTTTTTTTTTTTTTTTTTAAAGGCTAACATGTCTTTTCCTGTTAATTTATGTGCCTTGGGAAAAAATTGTTTTTAACTGAGAATTAGTCTTATTGCCTTTATTAGTTGAGATGCATCTCAGAAAAGCATAAACTGGGCTGGAAGAGACCCAGCCTTTGGCCACACAGACCTACCTGCTCATGTGCATTGCTACAGAGTGACATAGGGCTTGTCTGTGTCTGCCAGGGGACATAGTTTCTCTAGGTGTTTTTGGAAATATGGAAGCATGCTTTCAATTGTCACAATGATCCGGAAGGGGGTTATTACTGGCATTTAGTTCCTCAGGACCTGGATGTGGGGGCCTGGAATGCCATGTTAAAGAGTTTTGTTTTTCACTCTGCCCTCAGTGCTTAGTAGTGGGAGGCTGAAATGATTTTAGGGAGATGCTTAATCTGGTGGTGACAGAGAGCAACTTTCAGAGGCAAAAGCCAGGGACTAGGCACCAGGTTAAAGGTGTATATAATAACTGACACAACCGGGAACAAGATGTGTTTAGAATTTGGGAATGAGGAAGGACAGTTGGCTATATCTGCCTCAAACTCATCCCAAGTATTGCTGAGGAGAACAAAAAGGGATATATTTCACATTTTGGGGCATCAAAGTGGAGTGAGGTGCTGAGGCAAAAGAGAAGCTTACCTAACTAATACCAGGCATAGTACAGAGTGAAGTCTTTCTCCAATCCTGCCCAGTCTAAACTCATTAAGCTCTTGCTCTGACAATCATGGAAACATTCTGTTCATTAATTAGTGCCTAAAAGTGATCTGAACATTATTCAAATGCTTCCCTTCCTCAGGCCAAAGTAGATCAAATGTTGGTCCCCAATGCAAGAGTGAAAAGTATTAATGACTTCTCTTCAGGCAGAAGTGTTAACAGAGCTACACAGAAAAGACAAAAAGATGCTTCAAATGTCTTGGGAACTAATTTGGAGTTTAGCTATTTCAGGATGAAATATAAGAACACTACATTTTTTTAAAAACAGAACTTCTCTATGAATTTTGGCAATGTAGTAAACAACACATGAGACAGAAGAATCTGAAAATATTCCAAATTATTTAATCTCTCAGGTTTAGATGGATTAGTGAATAATTCAGCTCAGTTTAAGTCCAGTGATATTTTCTATATGAAATGTCTTCTAGATAGTAACTTCCCTCAGAATAGGGTAGAAGTCTTAATCATTTTGCATTTCTTAGTATCTATCCTTGTACCTTGCTAATAGTAGGTGCTCAATAAATATTTGTTGATTGCGTTGGTGAAGCTTGATAAATATATCCAGAAGCAATAGTTTTAACTGTGGAATACATTATTTATGAACTGACATGTTTCTTATTCAGCCACACAAATCTCTTAATTACATAATGATCTCTTGTTTTAATCTGTATTTTTTGTTATTTTAACAGGTGTGCTTCAGCAGGGCACAGAATTTAGCAATTTAAATTACTACCATATTCAGTATTTGTGGCAAAGGAAGTCTCATCATTCTGACAAGGGCTGGAGCTGACAGTGTTTTGAGTTTAAAATCCTTCTTAGAGAAGTGTAATGTACACAAATGCCTTGCTTATATTCCAAAAGAGTTTGGGTAGAACCGGGACCATAGCCATGTGCAACAGAAGCCGTCTATGTGCACATTGGTTGATTTCTAATTGTGAAGTTTTTTATTAGCTTAGTGATAATACACACAAGCGTATCTGTATGTATGGTAAGATGTGTTTAGCACTCACTACCTGTATAGTTGCATAGGTGGTCAATATGACTTAATAATTTGGGGGCATCTTTAGTTTCATCATTACTAGCTTACAGTATTGCCATCAATTCCTAACCATAATTTTAGTGTTCACAACAGAAATTTGGAACACAAAATGAGCTTAACAACCAGCATGTAGTTGCTGGGGGAGGCACTCGGTAGTATTCTGAGCTTAGCGTCATGAGAGCTCATTGCATTTTGATGAACCCTCTGAATGATTTTTGTCCCAGTGAGGTGGACTTGCTTCTGAGGTTTCCATTTCAACAGTGTCACTACGTGCAGGGTTCTGATGATAGTTTGTTTAGATTTGCATAATTTTAGAATATTGATTATTCAGATTCTGAGAAATGAATGTCTAAGAGTATGCACTTCAAAGTTTAAGTCTAGTTTCCACCAACAAGGAGCCTATGATACTGGGAAAGTTAAATAACTTCATTAAGGCTTGGTTTCCTCACTTACAAACAGGAGAGTAATTAATAATGGTAGCTGCCTCATCAGGCTGCCTGAAGGTTAAAGGATAGATTAAAATGCTTGAGCAGCATTTAGTTTAGGATCTGGCAGTTCATAATTGCTCAATAAATGTTAGCTATTATTATTTACTTCTAGCAAGTCTACTGGTTCTTATGCCGTTTATCTCCAATGGCAGAGATGTCAGATACTTTCATAGATAACATTTTCAAGAGATAAGGTACGTAGGGTTGGCTCAGCCTTAGACATTCTGCATAAGACCTGACTGATCACCCTTTTCAGCTAAGAACTGGAGGGAACAATGCATGTGACAGAGGGACAGGCTGGGTGTGTGCAGAACTGTATTTCTCAATTAGAAGTTGAGCCCATTTTAATGTGAGCAGAAAAGATAACCTGTGTATTGATGAAGTGACATTGATTTAGCATAGATACGTGAACAGGTACTAACTGTAATCGGATCTTATGCAAATCAAATCCCTGGAGCAGCATTTTAATGACAACTCTCCTGCAAGTAACTCTTATTTCAGGATCCAGCTTATGCTCCTTAAATGAGCCCAAGTTTTTTTGCTGAACCTTAAAACTGTTAATAGGAACTACAAGTCATGTTTCATACATCTATACCTCTCTCTGTGATTTATATTTGAATAGCAAATACATAAATATCTAGTAGACCAAAAATTAAAATTCTAAGGCTCTCAAATTATCTGAATGAACCCCCTCTTCTCAGCCAAGGGCATTCCAAAGTTAACCCAAAAAGGTATTTCAGGCCATGATGGGAAGGCAGGGGTTAAATGTACTTCATTATACCCTCCTCCCTTTTGGAATTCAGGAATGCTGACCAGCATTAACATCAACACAAACCATCAGTCTGATAGGAAACATTTGTAATCGATTCCCTCTGAAGCATGCTACCTGGAGGCTTCATCTGCAGGATAAAACCTTGGTCTCCACAACCTTTTCTCATAACCCAGACATTCCTTTCTGTTGTTAAGAATTTTCAACCAACTGCCAGTCAGAAAATTTTAAAATCTACCTATAATCTGGAAGCCCCCACTTCAAGTTGTCCTACCCACCCTTCCACATGGAACCAATGTTAATCTCAGATTCATTGACTGATATATTACATCTCCCTAAAATGTATACAAGCAAGCTATACCCTGACCACCTTGGGCACATGCCATCAGGACCTCCTGAGGCTTTGTCACATGCACATTCTTAACCTTGACAAACTTTCTAAATTAACTGAGACCTGTCTCAGATACTTCTGGGTTCGCAATATACAGACACACATATATGTTAAAGAACCAGAGAGATTTTGAGTTTTAAATAAATGAGTTAAGTGCTCCTCCTTAAGTAACGTTGAAATCACGGTTCAAACTTATTTGTAAAGAGCAGTTTAGATGAGTTCAAGAAGTTAGTGCCAATTTCTGTACTAGACCCAGAATTTGGTGACATTTTGTATTAGAGGAAAAATACCGTGATGGAGTTTAAACCAACAGGGTTTTGATTTTGCTTTGGACATGTAGTAATATTTTTCTTCGGTTTTTAGTGAACTTTAAACATTTAAGTTTTAATCTTCCAGTTTTATTTAGTTATTGGAAACTAGCGTATACATGAATACATCTACATTTAAAGCAGAAAGTTTAATGATTCACACTATGTCTCTTTTGTTCTCAACTCAGGCAAATTACTAAAGGAAATTTGTTTGAGTTGGACTTTACATCAAGAGAAATCGGGTATTGTCTGCCTAGAAAGCCTCTTTATGCAAACACACTTTCACTGAGTTTGGAAAATCTGTATCCTCTTCAGCCACTTGAAATAAAACTGATTATTTTGATCCAGATTTCTGAAATCTAAAGGTTGATGTTTTGAGCACCTTTTAGATAAACTTGCAAACTACCTTGAAAAATGTGAATTTTTCAGTAGGAATAGGTGAGTACTCTGATTCAGAAGCCATTATTCCTGCTGCAGAAATAATACATTTTAATATGGAGAAAAATGAGTGACACTTCCTATTTCTCATGTGAGATGAACCAAGAGTCAGTGTGAAAAATGGCATCTGAGGAGTAGTTTCACAGGAAGCAGAACAACTTAGTTTCTGAATATTCAAGGTGATATGCTGCAAAGGAAGGAAAATTCTACCCTTTCAGAAGGAATGTGTGTGAGGTCACTCTCTTAACCTTGGTGAACTCTAGCATATCAGGGGCAATGTAATAATTAAAAACTCATTTCACAGCAGCTGATTAAGCTTTGATACATAATTATACTGTCTTTCAAAAGTCTCCTCTATCTGAGCATTTTGAAAATATGGCTTCATTATTTGTTACATTTCCAAAGTTAGAGCTTCAAAGGAGCTGCAAAAACTTTCTCAATCATGTAGAAAATCATGAATAAAACATGCATATCCAGAATTTTAAATTAAAGTAATTAGACCACATTAGAATCTTTAAAAAAAAAAAAAAGATTTAACATCTATGTCAATGTGGAGAAAGATTCTTTCATTAAACTGCATCTCTTTCCTGTCCAACATTTTAAACTGTCACTTTTAATGTAACATTAGAAAAATAATTACTGTGATCAAGATAATTTTAAAAAGTAAATGTTAGAAAACTCAGACCACAACATTTTCAGAGTATTTCATTTCAATATTTTTTTCCTGTGTATTATCTGGAATTAGCTAAGCAATATCCTGAAATTTATAGCAGCTTTCTGGGTCCAAGTTATGTAAGCAGAAGGCTGATGCTTAACCGAGACCCAGATGGTTCTGGGATGGCCAGCAGATATGTACAATCTGCAGACTCTCACTTGTCTGTGAGATAAAAACATTTAAAGATTGGGTGTTGACATGCAGTACAGCTCAGAGGCAGCTCTCCATATGAAAATGCAAAGCTAAATTTGAGACCTGCTCATTCAAAAGACTCCCAAATTTAGAGAAAGTCCTAGCTAACCAAGGAAGGGTCAAGGTGTGTCCAATGCAGAACCATGGCGATAGGTAGAGAGGTGGTCCTCTCACACAAGTATCACACAGTCATATGTTTATTTTAATTAAGCATGTTCTATAAACATACCATGTTAAATTTTTCTTTTCCAATGTCCTGGAGAGTTTCCTTGATGTTTTCTTATAGTAGTTTCATAGGTTGAGATCAGAGATTTAAGTCTTTAATCCGTTTTTATTTGACTTTTGTAAATGACAAGAGATAGTGGTCTAGTTTCATTCTTCTTCCAGTTTTTCCAGCACCATTTATCATAGAAAATGTCTATGTCATTTTCTCATGGACAGACACTTCTGTTACTGTGGAAATCCAGGGAAACACAGTTAATTTTATCCACTAACATAACTTGGTCTGTTAGCATGAAAATAAACTGCCAGTGATGCTGCTCCAGGAACAGTACCTTGAGGCTCACGATTTCGGGGTAATGTTTTTTAATCCTGGTTGCATATTAGATTCACCTGGGCCTTACTTTGGACGCTCTGATATAATTGCTGTGGGGCAGGGTCAGGTCATTGCAGATTTAAAATTTTCACTGGTAATTCAATGATCAGAGCGTTGAGAGCTGAGCCTCAGTAATTGCATCATAATCCCACCCGCTGAACTTGAGGAAACATACTCATTAGACTAGGGGCTCGAAGTCAACTTGCTTCTGCATGAGTTGGGTATCCAGGATGCTTTGGGGGGGGATTATCTGTTTCTCCAGAATACCAAATGGCTGATGTTTGGACTTGTCTGGGTGTGTAGAATTTTTGGCATTTGGTTTATCAGTTTTTCTGGAGAAGTCAAACTTCCCCTTGATGTGCCTGAAGGGATTGGGTGACCTGGTCAATCAGGGGATTGGGTAAAATGTTCTATCTCTCCAGCTTCTCACAACCCTGCAAAGACCTAGATAATGTTCTGCTTTGCCTGTTGGGAGTGAGAATAGAGATATCTAGCTGGTGTTCACTTTCCCATCAAAGTTCTCAAAACTTGGCTATTAGGCTTCTAAGGGATGATAACCTAAGTTCAGAGAGAAGATGCCTCCAGTTAGAGGTTGAGAATAGGGCTATATGCAGGAGAGACTTCGTCCAGCTCATACCCCAGTCTGGACTTCCTACCCTTCCTCTCAGCAGCTCACTCTTACATGGCTCTTCCAGGACTGGGTCATGTTAGGCTGTGCGGGTAGAGAAACACCTGACTGCTGGACCATTACTCCCACCTCTGAGCTTTTGGTTGTGAGGAATGGACTCAGAATGTTCACGAGGAAGGATGGGGTCTTTGAATAGAGTGACAGAGAAATTCCTGGTTTGCTCAGACTCTCCCAGTTTTAGCATTGAAAGTCCTGCATCCAGGACAACCCTCATCCTGAGCGAATCAGGTCTGTTGGTCACCTCATGTGAGCCTAATTCTAGGTCCCTGCCCTGTGCTTAGCATTTCTTTTTCTGTAAAGTGGGGATAGTAATATGGGTTACTATAATGACTAAATGACAATATGCAGAGACCTAACAGTTCCTGGCACAGTCATCCCTCAATAAATGGCATTTCTTTTCAATTTTTGTGGGTGCATAGTAGGTGTATATGTTTATGGGATATATGAGATACTTTGACATAGGCATGCAATGAATAATAATCACATCATGGAAAATGGGGTATCCAATCCCTCAAACACTTATCCTTTGTGTTACAAACAATCCAGTTATACTTTTTTAGTCATTTAAAAATGTGTAATTAAATAACTGACTACAGTCACCCTGTTGTGCTATCAAATACTAGGTCTTATTCTTTCTGCCTATGTTTTGGTACCTATTAACCATCCCTATCTCTCCCCACAATGCTCCTATTACCCTTCCCAGCCTCCAATAACCATCCTTCTGTGCTTTATTTCCATCAGTTCAATTGTTTTGATTTTTAGCTCCCACAAATAAGTGAAAACATGCAAAGTTTGTCTTTCTGTGTCTGACTTTTTTCACTTAACATAATGATGTCCAGTTCCATCCATGTTGTTGCAAATCACTGGAACTCATTCTTTTTTATGGCTGAATAGTACTCTGTTGTGTATATGTACCACATTTTCTTTATCCATTTATCTGCTAATGGACACTTACGTTGCTTCCAAATTTTGGATATTGTGAACAGTGCTGCAACAAATATGGGAGTGCGGATATCTTTTTGATATACTGATTCCTTTCTTTTGGGTATATTCCCAGCAGTGGGATTATTGGATTGTATGGTAGGTCTATTTTTAAATTTTTTGAGGAACCTCCAAACTGTTCTTTATAATGGTTTTACTAATTTACCTTCCTACCCACAGTGTGTAAGGGTTCCCTTTTCTCCACATCCTTGCCAGCATTTGCTGTTACCTGTCTTTTGGATAAAAGCCAGTTAGCTAGGGGTGAGATGATATCTCATTGCAGTTTTGAATTGGCATTTCTGTGATAATCAGTGATTTTGAGCATATTTTTATATGCCTGTTTGCCATTTGTATGCCTTCTTTTGAGAAATGTCTTTTCAAATCTCTTCCTGTTTTTAAATTGGATTATTAGATTTTTTTTCCCTAAATAATTCTTTGAGATCCTAATGTATTCTTTTTAATCAGATGGGTAGTTGCAAATATTTTCTCTCATTCTGTGGGTTGTCTCTTCACTTTGTTGATTATTGCCTTTGCTGTTAAGAAGCTTTTTAACTTGATGTGATCTCATTTGTCCATTTCAGCTTCGGTTGCCTGTGCTTGTAGAGCATTATTCAAGAAATTTTTTGCCCAGACCAATGTCCTGGAGAGCTTCGTTGATGTTTTCCTATAGTAGTTTCATAGGTTGAGATCATAGATTTAAATATTAATCCATTTTGATTTGACTTTTGTATATGACAAGAGATAATGGTCTAGTTTCTTTGTTTTTGAGATGGAGTCTTGCACTGTCACCTGGGCTGGAGTGCAATGGAGCAATTTCAGCTCACTGCAACCTCCACCCCCCAGGTTCACGTGATTCTTCTGCCTCAGCCCCCAGAGTAGCTGGGATTACAGGCGCACGCCAGCACACCTGGCTAATTTTTTTTTGTAAGTTTAGTCAAGACAGGGTTTCACCAGGTTGACCAGACTGGTCTCAAACTTCTGACCTTGTGATCTGCCTGCCTCGGCCTCAGCCTCCCAGTGTGCTGGGATTATAGGTGAGAGCCACTGCACCTGGCCAGTAGTCTAGTTTCATTCTTCCTCCAGTTTTCCCAGCACCATTTATTATACTCATCTTTTCCCCAGTTTATGTTCTTCACATGGCTGTCAAAAATGAGTTTACTGTAAGTGTGTGGATTTATTTTTGGGTTCTCTGTCCTGTTCCATTGGTCTTTGTGTCTGTTTTTATGTCAGTATCATGCTGCTTTTGTTCCCATAGCTCTGTAGTATAATTTGAAGTCAAGTAATGTGATTCTTTCAGTTTTGTTCTTTTGCCCAGGAAAATTTAGGCTCTTTTGGGTCTTTGTGGTTCCACATAAATTTTAAGATTGGTTTTTCTATGTCTGCAAAGAATGTCATTGTTATTTTGATAGAGATTGCATGAATCTATAGATTGCTTTGGGTAATATGGACATTTTGACAATATTGCTTCCTTTCATCCATGAACATGGAATATTTTTTCACTTTTTGTGTATTAATTACTTACATCAGTGTTTTATGGCTTTTATTGTAGACATATTCTCCTTCTTTGGTTAAGTTAATTTCTAGGTATTTAATTTTATTTGTGACTATTGTAAATGGGATTACTTTTTAATTTTTTCACATGTTCACTGTTGACATATAGAAATGCTACTAATTTTTGCATGTTGATTTGGTATCCCACAACCTTACTGAATTTATCAGTTCTATGTTTTTTTTTTTTTTGGTGGAATCTTTGAGTTTTTCTAAATGTAAGATCATATCATCTGCAAACTGGAAAAATTTGACTTCTTCCTTTCTAATTTTGATGCCCTTTATTTCTTTCTCTTGTTTGATTCTTCTAGCTAGGACTTCCAATATTGAATAACATTGGTGAAAGTGGGCATCCTTGTGTTGTTCCGGATCTTAGAGGCTTTCAGTTTTTCCCTATTCAATATGATATTAGCTGTGGGTCTGTTGTATATGGATTTTATTATGTTGAGGTATGTTCCTTGTATACCTAGTTTTTTGAAGGTTTTTTATTTTTTTAAAGAAAAAGAAGAAAGAAAGTGAGAGTGAAAGAAAGAAAAAAAAGAATGTAAGAGAGAAAGAGGAAGAGAAAGAGGGAGAGAGAACGGAATTCTTGTTTTATTGCTCAGGCTAGAATGCAGTCTAAAAATGGGTATTAAAAACCTCTTTTATGCCAATAATTGTGCTTAACAATGGAGACAGGAAAGAATAAGGGATGAAAATAACAAGTAAGCAGCCAACCAATATTTT
>CAUYLG010023174.1:0-30166 GCA_963573385.1 Cacajao melanocephalus
CCTTCCACGTGTGCCCCCGTGCCCCGTTTCTGCCCCTGATTCATAAAGTCACTAGGTCCCTCTACCAATAACTTGGGGAAGGAAAACAAAACAGCAAAAAAGGAAGGTCGGACGGGCATGGGGGCTCACACCTATAATCCCGGCACTTTGGGAGGCCCAGGCTGGCAGATCACCTGAGGTCAGGAGTTCAAGACCAGCCTGACCAACATGGAGAAACCCCGTCTGTACTAAAAACATAAAATTAGCTGGACGTGGTGGCGTGCGCCTGTAATCCCATCTACTCTGGAGGTTGAAGCAGGATAATCGCTTGAACCTGGGTGACACAGGTTGCAGTGAGCCGAGATCACACCTTGCACTCCAGTCTGGGCAAGAAGAGTGAGACTCCCTCTCAAAAAAAAAGTTACCTGGGTGTGGCAGCACTTGCCTGTAATCCCAGCTACTCCGGAGGCTGAGGCAGGAGAATTGCTTGAACCTGAGAGGCGGCATTTGCAGTCAGCTGAGATTGCGCTATTGCACTCCAGCCTGGGTATCACAGTGAGACTCTGTCTCAAAAAAAAAAAAAAAACAAAAATCAACAAAACAAAAAACAAAAAACAACAACAAGAGAAAAGGAAAGTCACCAGGTCGTGTCAGTGCAAGCTTTTTGCTTCTCCCTTTTTTTTTATTTGCTTGTTTGTTTTTAGAGAAGGGGTCTTGCTCTCCTACCCAGAGTGGAGCGCAGTGGTGCCCTCCAGTGCTCACTGGTGTCTCAAACTCCTGGGCTCACATGATCCTTCCATCTCATCTCAACCTCTCAAAGTGCTGGGATTACAGGCGTGAGCCACTGTACCCTCCCTTTTCCTTTCCATGACCATGAATAATCTAGCATTTATGCTAATCCTGCTGAAAGTAAACTTTAAGGGGCTTGAGTCAGTTCAACTAGGTGACCTTATACAACCTGTGGGCAAGCCACCTAAGCTTCCTGGGCTTCAGTTTACTCATCTTTCAGATGGGAAGAGTAATACATATTACATAGAGTTGTTCTGATGAAATGTGTTAATACATTTTAAATGTTTAAAGACAGGATTTCACCATGTTGGTCAGGCTGGTCTTGAACTCCCGACCTCAGATGATCCACCCGCCTTGGCCTCCACAGTGCTTGGATTACAGGCGTGAGCCACCACGCCTGCCCTCATGTGTATTTTTTTATTCCTTCTTTTTAATTTTTTCTTCTTTCTTACACAATAGATATTATACTGTAGATAATCTTTTGCACTTTGTCTTTCTTTAACTTAATACATTCTGGAAATCAGATCAATTCATTGAGGTCTTCCTCATTCTTTACAACCTCATAGTGGTCCATTGTGTAAATTTACCATAGTTCATTTAAGCACTGTTATATGTGTATCATTTAAGTTGTTTAAATTATACTGCGATTGCAAACAATGCTTCAGTAATAAACCTTATGCAAATGGATTTTCTTACTGTTGGAAGTATAACTTCAGGGTGAATTCCTAGAAGTGGGATTGCCGATTCAAAGGTAAAGGCAGGGACAGGTGCAGTGGCTCATGCCTATAATCCCAGCACTTTAGGAGGCTGAGGCAGTAGGACCCCTTGAGGTCAGGAGTTTGAGACCAGCCTGGCCAACATGGTAGAACCCTCGTCTCTACTAATAATACAAAAATTAGCCAAGCATGTGCCTGTAGTCCTGGCTACTTGAGAGGCTGAGGCAGGAGAATCCTTTGAGCCCAGGAGGCAGAGATTGCAGTAAGCCAAGATTGTGCCACTGCACTCCATCCTGGACAACAGAGCGAGACTCCATCTTAAAACAAAACAAAAAAACAGTAGGCTGGGTATGGAGGCTCATGCCTGTAATACCAGCACTTTGGGAGGCTGAGGTGGATGGAACACCTGACGTCAGGAGTTCGAGACCAGCCTGGCCAACATGGTGAAACCCTGTCTCTACTAAAAATATAAAAAATTAGCCAGGCGTGGTGGCAGATGCCTGTAATCCCAGCTACTTGGGAGGCTGAGGCAGGAGAATTGCTTAAACCTAGGAGGCAGAGGTTGCAGTGAGCTGAGATCGTGCTGTAAATGCATATTTAGTTTTTTTTCTTGGTGTAAAACATTTATTTATTTTTCCCATGAATCAAAGTGTAGGTCAGTGGGAAATAATTTTAATCAATGAATTGTACAATTTCTCCGCACATATTCTGCTTTGTATTTGTATTTGTATTATGTCAGGAGTTCCAGACCAACCTGGCCAACATGGTGAAACCTCGTCTCTACTAAAAACACAAAAATTAGCCGGGCATGGTGGTGGGTGCCTGTAATCCCAGCTACTCAGGATGCTGAGGTAAGAGAATTGCTCGAACTCAGGAGGTAGATGTTGCAGTGAGCCAAGATCGCACCACTGCACTCCAGCCTGGGCGACAGAGCGAGACTGTCTCAAACAAAACAAAACAAAACAAAACAAAAACCCTGCAGCTCGAACCGTCATGCGCTGTTTTTTTGTTCTTTAATTCTCTCTTCTAGGCTTCCTTTTGGACTGGGTCTGTGGGGTTCATAAATTTTCCACTCTTGGTAGATGATGTAGATCTCCGTCCCATGTTGACAATTTGTATGGTTTACTTGTTCATTAAAAAAACAAAGAAGAAGAAAAGAAAAACACTTTTGCTGAGCTCCTAGGACTGCGAGAAGTGGGGAGGTGGCAATTCTCGGCCTCATTCACTTCATAAGGGCCTCTCGATCAGTCCTTCAGCCACTGCCATCCTGAAACCTCGAGCCCCTCCTGCATCTATCATGTTGTGAAATGCTGCCACATTACCCCTTACAGGGTTGCGCTTACTCACATGTCCCCATTTGCGTGCAACGTTCACCAATGTTTGAAGGAGAAGAGGGCAAGGAAAAATTTGAGGGACTGTTCCAGACTTACATCGATGTGTGATGTTCCAGCTATTTAAGAGTTTCAGACGTGTCCACACAAACTTCAGCAATCCTACATCTGTAGCCCGAGCTGGGATAAAGCTTTATGAAACTCAATTCAGAGGGAAAAAATTAAAACTCTACTTTGCACAGGTTCAGACTCCAGAGACAAATGGAGACAAACTGCACTTGGCCCCCACTCCAGCCGGCCAAACAGTTTCTCATCTTTCCCCCTTCCCCCCAGCTGTCGGCTGGCAGCCCGTCAATGATGCCACGCCAGTCCGCAACTACGACCTCCTCTATGCTGTGGCCAAACTAGGACCAGGAGCGAAGTATGAGCTCCATGCAGGGACTGAGTCCACCCCAAATGTCTTCGTGCACGTGTGCGACAGTGACACAGAGGAAGAATAGGACCCAAAGACTTCCCCAAAGCCAAAAGTCATCGAGACTTGGCGTCCTGGTCTGCCGCCCTCTGTGTCCAACTGAGTCGCCTGCTCCGCCTTGATGATAATAGCCACTCTCTTTATCATGCTTCTTCCCTGCTGTTGTTTGTCAAAAAAAAATTGCCTTTAAATTCCAAAAAAAAAAAAAAAAAATGCAAGAGATGCTTGTCTGTCCCTAGCAATGCATGAGATGCTTGTCTGTCCCTAGCAATGCATGAGATGCTTGTCTATCCACTGCCTTACCATCAGAGTGTACTGTTAAATTTTTAAAATTTTGAAGGGTGTTGGCTCATGCCTGTAATACCAGCGCTTTGGGAGGTCATGATGGGAAGACCACTTGATGTCAGGAATTTAAGAATAGCCTAGGTAGGCCAGGTGCGGTGGCTCACACCTGTAATCCCAGCACTTTGGGAGGCCAAGGCGGGTGGATTGCGAGGTCAAGAGATGAGACCATGGTGAAACCCTGTCTCTACTAAAAAATACAAAAATTAGCTGGGCATGGTGGCATGCACCAGTGGTCCCAGCTACTCGGGAGGCTGAGGCAGGAGAATTGCTTGAAACTGGGAGGTGGAGATGGCAGTGAGCAGAGATTGTGCCACAGCACTCCAGCCTGGTACCTGGCAACAGAGCAAGACTCTGCTTCAAAAAAAAAAAAAAAAAAAAAAAAGAATAGCAAGTCCCTGTCTCTACAAAAACATTTTAAAAATTAGCTGAGTGTGGTGGTGTGTGCCTGTAGTCCCAGCTACTGGAGAAGCCTAGGTAGGAGGATCCCTTAAACCCAGGAGCTAGAGATTTCAGTGCACTATGCTGACACCATTGCACTCCAGCCTGGGCAACAGAGTGAGACCTTGTCTCTAAAAATACTCTGAATAATATAACTTCCTATTTTCTTGAGGGTTTTTTTTTTTGACAGTCTCATTCTGTCACCCAGGCTGGAGTGTGATGTTGCCATCTTGGCCCACTGCAACCTCTCGCCTCTCCGGTTCAAGCTATTCTCCTGCCTCAGCCTCTGGAGTAGCTGGAACCACAGGTGTGCTCCACCATGCCCAACTAATTTTTATATTTTTAGTAGAGATGAGGTTTCACCATGTTGACCAGGCTAGTCTCGAACTCCTGACCTCAAGTGATCCACCCGCCTTGGCCTCCCAAAGTGCTGGGATTACAGGTGTGAGCCACTGCTCCTGGTCTTTTCCTGAGTTTTAACATTTTGTTTCATTTTTTATTTTCTTGAGACAAGGTCTCACTCTGTCACCCAGGATAGAGTGAGTGGATAGTCAGGCTTCCTGCAGCCTTTACCTCCTGAGTAGCTGGGACTGCAGATGCACACCTTCTGCAGTCATGGCTAATTTTTTTTTTTTTTTTTTTTTTTTTGTAGAGAGGGGGTGTGGCTCATACCTGTAACACTAGCATTTTGGGAGGCTGAGGCAGGCAGATCACTTGAGCCCAGGAGGTCCAGAGCAGCCTGGGTAACATGGTGAAACCCACTCTCTACTTAAAAAACAAAAATTGCACGCTCTTGAGTTTTTTTAAACAGGAGTAGGTGAGGAATTTCAAAGGGCTTTTAAAAAGCATCTATGGAAATAAACATATGATTTTTCTCCTTAGATCTGTAAATACAGTTTATTAGTTCACTCCAATTTATCTACTTTTTCTTTCTTTCTTTTTTTTTTTTTTTTGAGACAGAGTCTTGCTCTGTCACCCAGGCTGGAGTGCAGTGGTGCGATCTTAGCTCACTGCAACACCCACCTCCTGGGTTCAAGTGATTCTCCTGCCTCAGCCTCCCAAGGAGCTGAAATTACAGTCACTCACAATCACGCCCAGCTAATTTTTGTATTTTTAGTAGAGACAGGGTTTCACCATGTTGGCCAGGCTGGTCTCAACCTCCTGACCTCAAGTGATCCAGCTGCCTCAGCCTCCAAAAGTGTTGGGATTACAGGCGTGAGCCACCTCGCTCGGCCTTTCTTTTCTTGTATGTGCATTAAGTGTCTTATCTAAGAAACCATTGTTTAATCCAAAGTTACAAACATTTACTCTTATATTTTCTTCCAAGGATTTTATAGTTTTGTCTCTTACATTTAGGCCTTTGGTCTATTTTGAGTTAATTTTTATATATGGTATGAAGTAGAAGCCCAACTTCATTCTTTTGCGTGTGGATATCCAGTTGTCCCAGTACCATTTGTTGAAAAGACTATTCTTTCTCCATTTAACTGTATTGGCATTTTTGTCAATAATGAAATTGGGCCAGGTATGGTGGCTTATGCCTGTCATCCCAGCACTTTGGGAGGCCAAGATGGGAGGATTGCTTGAGGCTAACAGTTCGAGACCAGCCTGGTCATCATAGCAAGATCCCATCTCTAAAAAGTAAATAAATAAATAAATAAATACATAAATGAAATTGATCCTAGATCTTTGGGGTAATTTCTGGACTCTCAATTCTATTCCTCTGCTGTAGATGTCTATCTGTATGCCAGTGCCACATGATCTGGATTACTGTAGCTATGAAGCAAGTTTTAATAAGTTTTGAAATGAGGGCATATGAGTCCTTCAACTTTGTTTTTCCTTTTCAAGGATGTTTTTGGCTATTCTGGGTCCCTTGCATTTCTATTCATATTTTAGAATCAGATTGCCAGTGACTGCAAAACGGGCTGCTGGAATTTTGATAGGGATTACGCTGAATGAGTATATCAATTTGAGGAGTATTAGTAAGATTAGGTCTCACAGTTCATATATTAAATGAGATGTCTTTCCATTTCTTTTTAGATTAAAAATATTTATTACAGGCAGATTTGCTTTTCCCAAGAAAAAGTAGTACTGGAAACATCTGGAAAACGCAAACTGGGTCAAACCTATTCCCAAGTCCATTATCAAGTAAAGTATCACTAAAGTAAAAGATAGGAGTTTAAAATTAGGAAAGCCTACACACGATTTAGACAGGGAAAAAGAAAAAAACTCATCCAAAAAAGTCAGAATGATCCTTTTTGTTTTACAGTCTTCAATTAAGCACGTGCAACTGTACTACGTAATATATTTCTCCATGAACTTTTTGTGAAATTCGGATCACAGTGTGTCATTTACAAATCTTTTGTCTTTCTTCTGGTCATCTACACCTTTTGCACAGTTCTTGAAGACAAAATCATCATCCCGCCTTCTTTTACCTTTGAAGTTGGCCTGAGGCTGGGATGGGCCAGTGAGATTAAGGAGAGGGTTTCCGCTCGGACTGTTTTCCTTACGCATCCTCTCTTCTTCAGCTTTTTGTTCTTGTTCCTTCCTGGCCTGCTCTTCAGTTCTTTCTTTTTTAATTTTTTCCAGTTCTGCATGAAGAGCTGCTGTATCATCATCGTCACTTCTTCTTCAAAATCTTCATCTTCCTCATCTGTTAGAGGGTCATCCGCATCAAGGTTGGCAGCAGGAATCTGGTCTAACCGTGGCTTTTTTGACACTGAAGAGGAGGTTGTATGTTCTTGGGTTGGACAATCCCTGCTTTTCTCTCTCTTGCAGCTCTCTCTCTTTCTTCCAACTCTCTCCTGAAGTCATGGTTACGAACCTCTTCAGGAGCATCCTGAGTAGTTTGTCTGTATTTTGTCTTTGTATGAGAAGGTAGGTCTCTGCTTGAATACTGCTTTGAAAGTTGGCTCAAATCACCTTCTCCTTTTCCTCCTCCACCCCTTGCAGGTTCAAAGGTTGGCCTGGCTACGGTTGTCAACTTTTAAGACTTGCTGAGGTCCAATGCAGCAGGCTCCCAAGATCATACAGACGCCATTATGACTCTTGGCTCCCAGGATGTCTTTCCATTTCTGTAGGTCTTAAAATATTTCTTTCAGTAATGTTTCATGGTTTTCAAAGTCCAACTCTTGTACTTCTTTTGTTAAATTTATTCTTAAGTGTTTTATTCTTTTTGATGCTATTATAAGTGAAGTTATTTTCTTACTTTCATTTTCAGATTGTTCAGGGATAGTGTGTAGAGATACAACCAACCTTGCTTACTGACCATGTGTCCTGAAGCTTTGCTGACCTTGTTTATTAGCGCTGATAACATTTTATGTGTGTTTGGGGGCAGTTCTTACAATTCTATACATACAAGATCATGTTGTTTGCAAAACCGAAGTTTTACTTCTTCCTTTTCAACACGGACTTCTTTTATTTCTTTCGTTCATGTAATTGCCCTGGCTAGGATCCCGGTACAGTATTGTGTAGCAATGGCAAGAGCAGAGGTCTTGCACCTGGCTTGGGGGAAGCCTTCAGTCCTTCATCATGAACTATGACTTTATGGGTCTATGGGTGCCCTCTCCAGCAACCAGTTGTTACCATCTCCACGGTCCACGCAAGGGGACTGCAGCTCAGAGAGGTCGACTAAGCTGTCTAGCCAAATAGCTGGTAACTGAGAAACTCACGGTTTGAACCTGTTTTGTGGCTTTCAAAGGCTCTTGGTGCTTCCCTCCTCTGCCTGGAAGTGGCCAGCAAGGAGAGTGCCCAGGAAGAAATGGGAAACAGTAAGGGCTCAGTGCTGAAAGAGCAGAGCTTCTCCATGCTATAGGTGATGCTGGGAGTCATCCATCCCAGTAACGTGCCCACCTCTTAGACAGTGGTTTTCCTGCCCTGTGGCCTGGCTCTTTGCTCTTTTGTCAGCAGCACTTGCTGGACGCTGGCACATTTGGAGCCCTTTGAGACACATCCTTGTCTGTGTGTCTTCCTCTTCCGTGGAGTGCAGGATCATCCCAGGTAGGAGTACTTGCTAGGAAAGTCATATGTTGGGTGTAAATAATCTTTTACTCCTTCTGGTTTCTCATCTGGATTTTTTTTTTCTTAAAAGATATCCACAGTTAATCTTTATTTTTTATTTTTATTTTTTTTTTTGCCAATATCATACTGAATGGGCAAAAACTAGAAGCACGTCAATCTTTATTAATGATGAGACGTTCTACTGCCTCACAAGTGTCTAATCTTAAAGAAGTTTTTCTCTGAGAGATGGTTGGATTTCATTTTGGAATTTAGATATGTTCTTCAGGTCTTCCTTGTGCTCTGATCTGATAATGGAGAAATCAAATAGGAAATGGAGGCAAAAGCAGTTTGGGTGAATTCCCTAAGGTCAAATAGTAAGGTACAGCCCTGCCACAAATTGAGATCCGCTCTTCCAATTTCTACACTGCTGTTTCTTTCAGTCACACAATATTGCGTTGCAGAATGCTAGGGTATTTTTGAAGAGACCATTCATTCCCCATACATTGTCCCCAGTGCTCTGGTATGAAAGCTTAGCTGTGAGCACACAGTGTTTGCTAATGTCTGGGCTTGGAGCCTGAGACCTGGGTTTGAGGTTTAACTGTAATGCTTACTGAACGGGGGCCATGGTCCGTCTAGTGAGCCTCCATGTCAGTTTCTCCGTCTATAAAATATAAATAAGAATGCTGGCCTCATGGGACTTTTATGAGAATTAATTGACAAACTGTGTAGTGTTTTGTATAATGCCTGGTGTATTGTAAATCCGCAATAAATGATAGTTATTATTGTAACACTTTTCCTTTCACAGTTCAAAGGAGCTGGTTGAGTTGTTAGTGGATCTGGTTCACCCTGCTGGTAGCTTACCTTCATCTGTGCGCATTTCAGCACCTAACTCCCTCTGACTTCAGGGCCCAGTCTGAAGGCTGTGAAGACTTTCATGGATGGTGGAAAACCACGTAGCTTTTCCCACTGGCCTAACAAAGATGTCAAGTCACCAGAGAGTTAGGGTGATTTTATGGAGAAATATTGATTCTCACTTCTGGGTAGGGGACCGTGGATCTTTACAAAGATTATAGGTAAAAGAAAAACAATGCAATGGTAGACATCAAAGGCCTGAGCCCCAAAAGGTGACTGAATAGAGAGTAAACCAAATATTTTCTCCTCCTCCAATTTCCTGCAGGCACAGCTGTCCTGGGAGCTCCCCACACTGCACCCTGGGGCTCCCAGGCTGCTACTGGGCTCCTCTGGAAGCCTGTCCATGGGCACGTGGGAAGGGAAAGGGCGGTATTTTAGTCTGTTTGTGCTGCTATAACAGAACCACAGACTCGATTTTTTTTTAAGGAAGAGAAATTTATCTTCTCACAGTTTTGGAGGTTGGGAAGTCCAAGATTAAGGCAACAGCAGCAGATGAGGGCCTTCTTTCTGTGTCCTCACGGGGTGGAAGGCAGAAGGGGTAAGGCCACTCCCACAAATCCTTTTCCAAATTTTATTTTTATTTTTAGAGATGGGGTCTTACTCTGTTGCCCAGGCTGAAGTGTAATGGCACAATCATGGTTCACTGCAGCCTCAAACTTCTGGGCTGAAGCCATCCTTCTGCCTCATCTGTCCGAGTAGCTGGGACTACAGGCATGTGCCACCATGCTGGGCTGAATTTTTTTTTCTTATGAGTATCACTATATTGCCTAGGTTGGTCTAGAATTCCTGGCGCCAAGCCACCCTTCTGCTTTGGTCTGCCAAAGTGCTGGAATTACTGGTGTGAGCCACTGTGCCTGGCCTACAAACCCTTTTTTACAGCAGCATTAATTCATTCATGAGGCTGGAGCCATGTCCCAATACTGCATTGGGGATTAAGCTTCTAAAGCATGAATTTGGAGGGAAATATTCAGACCATAGCAGTCAGGGATGGCAGAACCCTGGCACCCACACCCAGCACAGTGGTCGTCCCTGAGCACCCGACATTCTTGCCTAGAACATCAGTCAGCCTGGTACACTCTCTGCCCTGGAAGGTGGGGAGGGCTCAGGTCAGGAGTTAGCCTGGAAATCAAAAGGTGGTGCAGCCTGGAGTGTGTGGGAGGACAGGCCCCTGTCAGTTCTAAAACCGAGAGCCCTAGAGCCTCCTGCTACATGGTGCTCGAAGCCCAGATGTGCCGTAGACAGATTTGAGTTTGAAGCCAAATAAAACCAGCTTTCAGTGCCCAGCTGTGTGACTTGGGCAAATAACTGCACCTCTCTGAGTCTCAGTGTTCTCATCTAAAGAAGAGGGGACTATGTGCTGTTTATGGGAGGCCTGACGGCATCTGGTAGTGGGTGATCAGCCGGTGCCACCTTCTTTTAGTCACTTAGCTTCTCTGGCCTTAATTTCCACACCTGTGAAATGGAGATTCTAATCCTGTACCTACAAAGCCCTCAAGTTTAATGCAGAAAAGCACAGATACTGACCTCAAAGATGTCACAAGGCACAGTGGCATGGCAGAAGATAAATGCAAAGTGATTTGGAAAGAGAGGGCATGTTCCGTGCTATGAGGTGGCCAGAAGGAGCTTCTATGAAGGAGTGGAACTTGACCTGTCCCAGTGATGGGAGCAATTAACTAGGCAGAGAAGACAGCAGACATTACTTGAGTAATGAGGAGTGGTGCAGCAGGGCTCAAAAGCAGGAATGTGCATACCCTGTTCTGGAATCAGTCTTCCAGGAGTCTCTCACTTTACCTGGGAAGCCATGTAGCCTCTTGTGGGCTCAATGCTGACACATCAGTTGACTACGATGAGATCAAAACATGATGAAATCAGCCCTAAATGAGGCAGGAAAGCGTTGAGGGAATAAAAATGTACTGTGAGTGCAGCATTCTCACCCCTAGGTATTTTATTCATGCAAAAACCTGTACATGAATGCTTAGAGTGACTTTATTTGTAATTACCAAGAACTGGAAATAATCCAAATGTCCCGAATTGATCAGAATGATCCATAAATGAGAGTACATTCCTATAATGAAATACTACTCAGCAATAAAAAGGGACAAGATCCTGATACATGAAATAACATGGTTAATCCCAAATGTATTATGTTAAGAGCCAGAAACCTCATTCAGGTGGTTGTCTCCTGGATGATTCCATGCATATGATATTTTGGGAAGGGTAAAACTATAGGGTCCTAGCTGGGGTTGACTAGAAAAGAGCATAAAAAATCTTTTGAGGTGATGGAACTGTTCTATATCTTGACTGTAGTGGGGATACACAACTGTATGTGTTTTCACAACTCATAAAACTGTGCACCAAAAAGAGTGAACTTGAAATAATACCACTGGACAAAGGACATGGGAATTGGTGTCTGGGTGGGCAAGCTCACATCCTAGTCAACTTGGCTTGGTATCCTCCACATATAATGAACTCGACAATCACAGATCACAACAAATAGACGGCACTACTCTCATCAAATTCCGGGTTGTTGTGTTGAGATTCACTCGGGGTGGCTGGCAAAATATTAGGGAAATCTTAGGGAAAGTTATAGATTGTGTTCTTAAACCTTTTGGAAGGCTGAAAGGTTTTATTGGGGCAGGCTAAAGGCAGCTGGTTCATTTCCATTAGATTAGGGAAAAGATAGGGAAAATAAGAGGCTTTCCCAGTTAAGTCCGTTTACCCCACATCCCTTTGTCTCTACTCTGTTTACTCACGTAAACTTTGTGTTGGATGGCCCTCTCAGGGGGAGGTCACAGGGTAATTACCTGTTAATAGTGTTTACTCTGGGCCTCAGAACCTAAAGCTTTTATCATTCATAAAACCAGTCTTTTAACCGTGTTAATTATCCACACGTTTGTTGACTTAGAATCTCTGTTATGAAATCTTTACTGAATAAATGTGAGGATGGGACAGGGGGTCTTGGTTGACGGGCTGCAGTCGCCCTCTGAAAGCAGCTCACAACCATCCCTAGCCCACTTGAATCACTGAAATAGGTGTGAGAGGAGTTCATTTATTCATTGATCATTGAGTAAGGGTCTGCAGGACAGATCTCTATAGGTGGTGATCAACATCACAGGAAATACATCAATAAGATATTTTCAAACCTAAGTTTGATTTCTATCAGAACATGTAAGGGGAGAGGAAAGAGTGTGGGACTAGGAGTTGGGAAAATGAGAGTCATCTTGGCTGCCTGCCTTCTGTCTGACTTGGAGCAAGCCGCTTGAATAATCTATAGTAATTAGTCTCTGACCTGCCTTGTCAAAGGGCTACTGAGAGGGTCACAGGAAAATAATGTATGCTAAAATAATGTATGTTGTAAGTTATAAGTATGGCATGCAAATCAGGAAATGGTATTGTCATCGATCATGCATTTTCAAATAGGGAATGTAAGTATCAGAATTCAAATGACATATCCAAGAAAAGAATCCTAAGATGAAACCTCATCCTATAGCATCTCAAGTTAGAGTTGATGCTCTCAAAACAAAATTAAAAACAAGCCTTGAATGAATGATTTTATGTAATTTAGAAGCCATAATAAGAAGAAACCTACAAATTACTTAATCTATAAAAGCCTCTGTGCCCTATTTGTTACAAATAATTCATTTTCTTTAATAAAAACATGTTGTTCCATGAAGTGCCTGTGTCCTGTGTGCACATTTTGTGTGAGGCTTCAAGGTCCACCTGGAGTGGGTGGGGCTGGCCAGGGCCGGCTCCTCAGGACAGGGGCCAGGGCACAGCTCCTGCCCCTCTGAGCTGCACCTGCAAGATGACAGAAGGAGGCACTAGGCCTTGGCAATGTCTGCACCACAGCTGCTGTGGTCTGAAGGCTTGTGTCCCCCCAAATTAACTGGTGCAAATCCTAACTCCCAAGATGATGGTATGAGGAGGTGAGGCATTTGGGAAGTGATTAGGTCAGGAGGATGGTGCCCTCATGAGTGGGATTAGTGCCCTTATAAAAAAGATCCCAGAAGGCTCGCTTGCCCTCCCACCGCCTGAGGACGCAGTGAGAAGACAGCTGTCTGCAGCCTGGAAGTGAGCACTTACCAGAACCCAACTATGCTGGCCCTGATCTCAGATGCCCGGGCTCCTGACCCAGGAGAAATAGACGTCTGCTGTGTACAAGTCACCCAGTCTATATTACAATGACTTGAACAGACTGAGAACAGTTTTTTTCAGTGGACACTGAGATCATGAATTAGTTTAACTCCTGGGAAGTAATTTGGCTAAAGTTAAAGTCATGCTTTACCATTGCAGAACAAGTTTCCATTCGGCAAAGTGTTTTGTGGTTTATTTCTCTTGGCACTGGAACTGGATTTCTTTATTTTGCTGATTCAAACAGAAATTTGCTCTTAAACGTGTTTGAGTGTCACTAGGTTCCTGCTCTGCATCGGCTTAGGTGAATCCAGCCATGAGTCAGACACCGCCCCAGCCCTCAAGATGTTTACGGCTCTCCTATCTGGCTGGAAATGTGTTATGTAAACAAGGAAGCCTGGGAAAGAGTTAAAGGATGGCAGATTTGTCACAGGCAGAGCCTGGACTGGGCTTGACAGGCACCCTGCCAATGTCCAAGGGAGGAAACAAGCTGGAAAAGGGCAATTTAGTGAGACTTTCCCAGAACTGAATCTGAATCTGCAAGATTGAGTACCACACCCTGAGCCACCAAGATAAATGCCACTTTGGGGGGGGAGAGAGAGAGAGAGAGAGAGGGAGAGGGAGAGAGAGAGAGAGAGAGGTGGAGAGAGAGAGAGAGGGAGAGAGAGAGAGGGGGAGGGAGAGAGAGAGGGAGAGAGAGAGAGGGAGAGGGAGAGAGAGGGAGAGGGAGACAGAGATTGAGAGAGAGGGAGAGGGAGAGAGAGAGAGAGCATGTGCTGACTCACAAAGCTGGAATTTACAGAGGGGGAGGTAGGTCTCATCTAGGCACAGCTGGATGGCAGGTGTCTCCCATGAGGGTGTCAGAGCTTTCTCCATCAGCTGGTCTCTGGACAGATGGCTGCCTGCATTCCCAAGCTTCCAGGGGCCTTCAGATTGCAATCCCCAAACAAGTGCGTATCTGCAGTGATTGTTCTAGCAGAAGTCCCACGGAGGACTCTGCCTCCGACTCTGCCGCCACCCCCCGGGTGAGGGCCATGGGGAGCCAGCCCCATCCGAACCTCTGGGACTGAGGAGCACTGCTAGGGAATGTGGGAGGAAGGCTTTCCAAAGAAAGGTGAGTGAGCAAACCTACTGTCTCCCCCTGTGGTTTTTGCTGATGCATACCTTCCTTTCGGAATTCACCAGCGTCTCATTCTCAGTTACCATCCCATCATCAGTAGCTCAGAAACAGTGAGTGACATGCAGCACAGCCCCTATTCAGCGCCTACTCAAAATTCTCATCACTTTCATGCAAAGCAGGTGTGATGAAAGGTATAAAAACTTCGGAAGCAGATTTGCGTTCATGTACTAACTTTGCTCCTAACTTAACTCTTTTGGGAATGTCTCTTTAACTTGTTTCTTCATCTGTGAAGGAAGATAATGTGCCCATGTCACAGGATAGCTGTGAGGGCCAAATGTATTCAGAGGTGCCTAGGATAGTGCCTGATGCTTGACATGTGCTTTAAACGTAAACCAGTATTTGATAAAGCTGGTCAATGAAAACAACAGCTCTTCGTCATGGAAAGTTAGAACATTTTGGCAGTGAAAAAACTGCTGCTAAGGCTTTGCTGACTGACAAATCCCACTGGAAAATGCCCACATTCTTTGTAGGAAGAAATGTTTATTTTCTGTCTCAAGTGACCAGGATTATCACAGCTTTAGTAGCAATACCTGATTCACAGTGTAGACTATTTGAGATCTCTGAGTTCTGTCTCCTGGCATAACTTTGTTTTGTTTTCTTTCTGTTCTGCCTTCTTTTTTTCTTTTTTGAGATGGAGTCTTGCTCTGTAGCCCAGACTGGGGTGCAGTGGCGTGATCTCGGGTCACTGCAACCTCCCCCTCCCTGGTACAAGCAATTCTCCTGCCTCAACCTCCTGAGTAGCTGGGATTAGAGATGCGTACCACTACACCCAGCTAATTTTTGTATTTTTAGTAGAGACGAGGGTTTCTCCATGTTGGTCAGGCTGGTCTTGAACTCTTGACCTTTTGTTCTGTCTGCCTCGGCCTCTCAAAGTGTTGGGATTACAGGCGTGAGCCACCGTGCTTGGCCCTCTTCTTCCTTTTTATTGATGACTCTGGGGAAAGTAACAAGATCATACCTTTAATTCTTTTTCCTTTTTACTCATTAATTTTTAAGTGGAAACCAGTCAGTGGCTTGGGATTGAAGCCCAGGAAGCTGGTATGGCTGAGAGAATTCCATGCAGACCACAGGGAAGCTTGGAAGATCATCCCTGCCCCACCGTGACCAGGAGGTCTGTGTTTCAGAATTCAGAGGCTTGCTTCCTAGAATGTCTTGTACAACAGCTCTCTTTTCTGGGCTCCAGTTTGACTAACCCTGTTCTATTCCAGGAATATACACCCTTCATTACCCTCTGCTTACCTAACAGCCCTGACATCTCTGTCCCGCATGCTAGAGATGTATCCGTGGTCATCTGGATTGGAGTTCTGGGAGGTGTTAAACACCGTCTCTCCGTTTTACTTCCACAGATGAGAGTTTATTGTGTTTGGAGTTTATTTACCTTTTAGAGGGCAACCCGTTTTCCTATTTTGCTGTTGTCCTTGGCAGTTGTTGGGAGCAGCTCATGCTTCTCTATTACTGCCAACAGGCTGGTTTTCTTGAAGGAAGACATCTGTACCGAATCTCCTGGTTTAAGTTCAGACAGGGACAAGTGGTGCCCTCCTGTTGGAATCTCACTTCTGTTTTTCTTGCTCACTGGAAGGGAAAGAACAAGCAAATGGAAGGTGTTTTCCTATTTTGGAAAAGTATTTTTTCAGTTTTTCTAAACTTACATTTAAGATTTCTTACAACATTCCACCCTTTATTCCCCACCCCCACATTGAATTCCTCACAACTATGACAATCATTTACTCTTATTTTAAATAATTTTTTAGCATAAAGGCAATATTTTTACAGAAAACTCAGAGACTGAAGTAACGTTACATATATATATATGTAATATATTCTTCCAATCAGGATGATTTATTCTATTTCTGGGTTCATGTATGTTTTCCACTAATAATAGTTACCTACAAAACAGTAATAAGAAAGCAGCATACTGCTCTATTGCAGAGTTTCAGACTGATGATTTATACTAATGTACTGAGACCCTAAAATAGCCTTTGGCTTACAGGATTATAATCCTTCTGCTATAAAGACACATGCACACATATGTTTATTGCAGCACTATTTACAATAGGAAAGACTTGGAACCAACCCAAATGCCCATGAATGACAGACTGGATAAAGAAAATATGGCACATATACACCATGGAATACTATGCAGCCATAAAAAAGGCTGAGTTCATGTCCTTTGCAGGAACATGGATGAAGCTGGAAACCATCATTCTCAGTAAACTAACACAGGAACAGAAAACAAAACACTGCATGTTCTCATTCGTAAGTGAGAGTTGAACAAGGAGAACACATGGATGCAGGGAGGGGAACATTATGCACTGGGGCCTGTCAGCAGGTGGGGGGCAAACGGAGGGAGAGTATTAGGAGAAATACCTAATGCAGGCGGGTCTTAAAACCTAGCTGATGGGTTGACAGGTGCAGCAAACCACCATGGCACATGTATACCTATGCAACAAACCTGCACGTTCAGCACATGTATCCCAGAACTTAAAGTATAATAATAAAAAAATAGCCTTTGACTTAATATAATTAGAGCTCAAGGAAAATTCCAGAAACTGTATCTTTGTTTATTTCTATAATTATGGAAACTAGCTTTAGACATCCGCAGAGATGATACTTAAGGAGCAGGGGAGCTGCAGGGAGCCCTGGAGAACCCTGTGTCCATGTGCGTTTAAATCTTTCTTCTCCCTGTCTTTCTCTGTATTCTTCCTTCTCCTCTTTCATCTTTTCCTTATTTCAGTCTTTTCCTTAATTAGCCTTCATAGAGAACCAGCTGCCTCTAAAATCATTGTTTATCTATATTGAACAGTTGAATATATGATTGTTTAACAGCCATAAATCATTTTTTATCTACATTGAGCAGTTTCACATCCAGAATGGACTGAATTGACTTCTACATATGTGGCCCTTTAATGACTTTTTGAGGACCAGTAACTCCTTGCAAAACTTCAAAAGGCTCTCCCAGAGCAAGGTGATTGTGCCATTCTTCATCCTCTGTTGCCTAGCCATGTTGCGCCTGCTAAATGGGTCCTTTCGTCGATTCCTGCCTGAATGCTACTTCCTTCAGGAGGCCTTTCTTTTGCACTGCTCCTTCCTATCTTATAACTAGATGTGATCGCTTATTGCCACAAATTCCAAACATATTCAGTACCAGTTCTGCGACAGAGTAACCTGGCTTGCATTTGTGTACCTGTTTTATTCCTCAAATAGGTTATGGGCTTCTAAAGGCAGTTTCAAGGTCTTACTCAGTACTTTGCAGCTATCATGCCTTATAAATAAGAGTTGCTGAGTACTTATCAATCAAATTCTTTTCTTTTTTTTTAGAGATAGGGTCTTGCTCTGTTGTGCAGGCTGGAGTACAGTGGCATAATAATGGCTCACTGAAGTCTTGGCTTTCTGGGGCTCAAGCAATCCTTCTGCCTAGGACTGCAGGCACACACCACTGTGCCCAGCTAAATTTTTAGTATTTGGGTCTTGCTATGTTGCCCAGGATGGTCTTGAACTCCTGGGCTGAAGCAATCCTCCTGCTTTGGCCTCCAAGATTGTTGGGATTACAGGTGTGAGCCACCACACTTGGAATTATTAATCAAATTCTGTAAGTTAAATAACTATAGCCTTCTTTGCTTCACCTACATGATACTTCAATTATTCAAATGCAATGTAGATTTCACAGAGTTGTAAAGTTATAAACTATTCATTAAATAAAATATTTAGCTGAGTGCAGTTGCCTGCACCCGTAGTGCCAGTTACTCAGGGGGAGGATCGCTTGAGCCCGGGAGTTCAAGGGCAGCCTGGGCAACATAGTGAGACCCAGTGTCTAAAAACTAAAATAAAATATTTTTATCTGGGCATGGTGGCATATGCCTGTACTCCCAGCTCCTGGGGAGGCAGAGGTGGGAGATGGCTTGAGTCCAGGAGTTGGAAGGTGTAGTGCCCGTTGATAGTGTCTGTGAACAACCACCACAGTCCAGCGTGGGCAACACTGCCAGAGCCCTCTCAGCTTGTTTTTTTCTTTTGTTTTGTTTTTGTTTTTTGAGATGGAGTCTTGCTGTTGCCCGGGCTGAAGTGCAATGGCAGGATCAGCTCACTGCAACCTCCACTTCCTGGGCTCAAGTGATTCTCCTGCCTCAGCCTCCTGGGTAGCTGGGATTACAGGCACTTACCACTACTGCCCAGCTACTTTTTGTATGTTTAGTAAAGATGAGGTTTCACCATGTTGGCCTGGCTGGTCTCGAACTCTTGACCTCAAGTGATCTGCCTGCCTCAGCCTCCCAAAGTGCTGGGATTACAGGTGTGAGCCACCGCCCTCTGCCTCCCTCTCTGGTCTTAAAAAAAAGTGCTTAGTAACAGTACTTTGTAGACTTAAAAAAAAAATCTTATTTTTTACCTTTAGATGTATGAGTACAAACTGCATGAAATCTTGAAATAATGTAACCCAGTGAGCTGTTGAACAATTGACTAGGAAAATAAAGTTCCCTTCCCAGAAACCACGTGGCACACCTCTCACCTTTCCCCACGCTCAGTCCTTCCCTGTGCCGGCCGCTTCTTTGTGCTGCCCGGCACTAGGCTCTGAATCTAGGCGTGGACTCCTCTCCTCGCTTCTGCATGAAGGTGGATTCTCGTCTCCAAGCCTTGTGCAACAGGACCCGTCCTTGTGAGGCACCAGACAAACGCCCCACGCTCAAAGTCGCTCACCCTCACCTGGTCCTCACCGCTTCCAATGGTGTGCGGAATAAAAGCAGTGAGCCTGGGGAAAGCCATCCTAACTGACCCTGATGGTCTTTATGAAAGCTCGTGGCAAGATAATAATGTGGTCATTTTACAACAGTAGGAACTACGTGCAAAATCGTCTCACGTTTTTCTTCCACCCCACCTTTGAACGCTGAGTTACAATAATCTGAGTTGAAATAATAAAGAACTGTTTCTAAAATGCAAGAAAGACCAAAGATATCTTTAGTACACCTTCAGTAGTCATTTCGAAGGACGGAAATAATTTTTAAAATCCCAGTAGACTTTTCTTTTTTTTGGCTACGGTTGGAAGTGGGGTTGGCGTTAAAACTTGGTGGTTTCAAGGAACGCTTAAGTGTGAATTAATATGATGTGAAGAAATAATAATAGCCTCATTCTCTTGTCGTCTAATCACAGCCTTTTCCCAGCCCCCGGGGAGGGAGCCTTTAATAAGGGTCTGTGTAAACTGATGCCCAGGCGGCGGGAGTTCGGAGAAGCGCTGCTCGGACAAGTTAAGACGGAGGAAACAGCAACCCAAAGGGCAGCCCCCGAAACAAAGTTGCTCAGACAAGCCGACGCAGACGAGCGCCATGGCCCTGCTGGCGCGGATCGTGAGAGACCGGCTGCGACCGGTGCCAGAGCAGGGTGGGCTCCTGGGTGGTGGGGCCCCGCGGCGGCCGCAACCCGCGGGCGCACGGCTCCCGGCGGGAGCGCGGGCGGAGGACAATGGCGCGGGGCGGCCGGGAGCGCCGCCGGGCGGGGGCCGGGCCGAGGGTCTCCGGAGCCTCGCCGCCATGCCGGGGCCGCGGACCCTAGCCAACCTGGCGGAGTTCTTCTGCAGGGACGGCTTCAGCCGCATCCACGAGATCCAGGTAGCGCGCGCCCCCCGGGAGGGAGCTGGCTGGGGCTGCTGCCCAGAGGGCAGACGGCACAGGCGGGAGGGCGCCGGGGAGGGGCGCGCTGTCGGCGGGTCCCGGGGAGGAGCGGTGGGTAGGGCTCCCCGGGCCTGGGGCGCCGCGGCGGGGGGCGGAGGAGACCTGGACTGGGGTTGTCCGGTTAAGGGACCCGGGAAAGGGGGCTGAGGAGAGGACGCCGGGAAGGCAAGCAGGGGTGGAGGCGGCAGGAACGAGGAGCTGGGCGGGGGCGTTGGGGAGGGGTCTCCGGGAAGGGGACCCCGGAGAGGGGCAGCAGGCAGAGGGAGCTGAGGAGCGCGGTCCGAAAGGAACGGCGGGGAAGAGGCGCAGGGAATGGGTGTCTCAGTAGGTGGCAGCGGGGAGGGGTCCCCTGGAGGGACCCGACCAGGAGTCCCTGGGGAGGAGGTGGCGGGGACGGGAGTCGGCGATGGGGTTTCGGGGAGTGGTAGCCGGGGAGAGGCTGCAGGCTGGGTCTCCAGGAACGGGTCCCGGGGAGGGACTCAGGCAGGGTTGCCTAGTTGGGGAACCCGGGGAGGAGGCGCCCCGAAGGGAAACCAGCAATGGGACGGCGGGGAGGGGGCCCGAGCGGAGGTCCCGGAGGAGGAGACTTGGGGAGGGGCCGCGGGCGCCTGGTGGTCGCCGCCAGGGCCCGGGAGTGGAGCGCGGGCGGGACCCGCGGAGCTGGGGCTGAGGGGGCTCTGCCCGGGGCCAGTCCGAGGGGAGCGCTAGGTTCTGCGGAGCTCGGTGTCCTTCTGTGGCCCAGACTGTGTTGCATTCATTTCTAGTCCCTTTTGTATTTTGTAATGGGGGAGGGGGCGGAGGCTCGGAGGCTCGGGGTTCTGTAGCCTCTAAGCCGTGGTTGGGGTCAACACCTGGAGTCCGCGCCGGGACTGGAGGCAGGGACGTGGGCGGAGCCCAGGGGTCCCAACCACCCGCTAGGGCGTTGGGGCCAGCGAATTTCGCTAGCTTCCCACCTGGAGCCTGAGTCCTGTCTTTCCCACGCCCACCCCGTTGCGCCCTTCGTGGCGCCTGTCCCAGCACGCGCTGTTATTTCTGGGGTAGGGCCCTTTGGCATTTTCCGAGAACGCCCTCTTCTCCTCGCACCCAGCTCTGTCCTTCTGCCCAGAGCTCCGGTCCTTCAAGACCCTTCTTCATCGAAGCCTCTTCTAACTCCCCACCTGGGTTTCAGTCGTTTATTCGTTCCATCAGCCATTCAGTCAGTGAACGTGACGGAGAAGCCCCAAACCTCGTTAACTGAAAAATGGGCGCGCGAGGAGCAATTTAAGTTCCACCAGGAGTTAAAATTTAAAAAGTATTTTGTTATTTATTTGTTTCTGTTGATGGGTTCAATACAGCCTGCTTTCTAAAGTGTAATTTAAGTTTTCTTTTTATCCGACCTACTGCCATCTGCGTTTATCCTCACACCTCACCCAGAGTTTGTTCCATGGACACTGGATTCTTTGAGACTGACCATGTTAAAGCCTGTATCCAGTCAGGACATGTGGCAGTTCAGATGGGTATTTTCCACTGACCCGCCCTGCTGCCAGCTTTCACCCTGAGCTCAGCCCCTCCTGCCCACTGCTCAGACGGCTTCCTTCACCACACCCAGGGCCCTGGGGCGCAGACAGACAGAGTCACAGCTGACTCACTTGGTGCTTTCTCACCAGCGCAGACAGGACCCCGCTGTTCCCAGCTTTATCCTCTTCCGAGTTCTCTTTTTCCTTTACTCTCCAGGTGGCACTACCCCAGCCCTCAAATATGGCACTTGTGGGAACTCTCACCTTCCTGCAGCCCCTCTGAGGACTCCCGATTTCGAACATATGGTTCTAGAAAAACCCTCTTTTCCCACTCTCTAAGTTGCTCATTGTTCTGTGACCAATCACATCCAGTTCACTTGCGCTCATCTTGCAATCACAGAATGTTAGCTAAACAAGGGCTCTTAGTACTCACCTGCATAGCTCACCTCTCATTTTATAGATGGAAAAAGCCGAGTGGTTACTGAAGTGACTTGCCTAAGGTCAGGTAGCTGGTGACTGGCAGAGTAGAAATCATAATCTGGGTCACCAGATGCTGTTCAGGGTGTGGTAGAGCTGCAGGATGGCTGGTACCAGGAGTGCTGCCCTCCGTGCTGGCCCTCTGCAGCCACCCATGGAGCTTTGGGCTAGTCACTTTTTCTCTCTGAACCTCAGTTTTCCCATCTGTAAAGGAGATTAGCAATCCGCATACCTCTCATGGGTTATGATAAGGTCAAGTAAGCTTAGTGTTATGAAACTGTAATAATAACAAATAATAACAATCAGTATTTCTAGAACTCTTTTCATGTGCAAGGCACAGTTTCAAGCCTTACATGAAACTTATTTCTCCATTTTTTGGGTGAGGAAACAGGCACAGTGGGACCTAATTTCCAAAGGTTACCTAGTAGTAAACTGTAAGCCCAGATTCAAACTCCAGAATCTGTGCTTAACATCTAAGCAAACTCTAAGTACTGTGACTGACTGTATGTTTCCATGGCCCACCACCAGAAAGTGCTGAGAACTATCTGTATCATTTCTACCTCCAGCTCCCTTGTGCTGATTGCACCAATTCAGTAGCTTGATTTCCTTGAGGAGTTGCCCATTTCCCAGTAGTTCCTGTTAGCAGTCATTCCTTCAGTGGGCTCCTTTAGAGACCTGAAGTCTTTGGGGGCCACTTATTTATTAGGCAGAAGTGACCCCTTGGAGATGGATTCATTCAACTTGAGTCTGAGTGTCTTCATTTTGGGGCAGGTGGACCTCACTCAGGTCTCCAGAAGGAGTGAGCATAAGAATAGAGAAATGGCAGTCCTCCTGGCCTACTGTTTCTGAGATTGAGAGTTGGAGTCATAAGAAAGCTGGGCAGATACCAAAGAGAGTCTTAGCCACTTTCCCCAGCCCAGCCCTGTCCACGTTATGCTGAGCCATGTTAGCGGCTCATCACTTTTGTGTTTTAATTGAAAAATTTAGTCCGTTTACATTTATTGTGATTTCTTTTTTTTTGGTTGGTGGGGGTAACAGCTTCCTTAAGAAATAATTGACACACCATATAATTCATCCATTTGAAGTGTACAACAATCACCACAGTCAACTTGTAGAACATTTTTATGACCTCAAAAAGAAACCCCATATCCATTGGCTATCGCCCCCAACTCTCGTATTCCCCTGTTTCTTTATCTATAGATTGGCCTATTCTGGACATGTCATATACATGGAATCATGTAATGTGGTCTTTTATGGCTGGTTTCTTTTACTTTAAACATTTCAGTATAATATTTTTAAGGTTCATCCATGTTGTAGCATGTATCAGAACCTTATTTTTTTTTGTGGACAAATAATATTCCAGTGTATGACTATACCATATTTTACTTATCCATTCATCGGTTCATAGAAATTTGGATTGTTTCCACCTTTTGGCCATAATGAATAATGCTGCTATGAACATTTGTGTGTAAGGTTTTGTGTAGACATGTATTTTCATTTCTCTTAGATACATATCTAGGAGTGGAACTGTTGGGTCAAATAGTAATTCTATATTTAACCTTTTGAAGAACTGCCAGACTGTTTTCCAGAGTGTCTGCACCATTTTACATCACCACCAGCAGCATAAGAGGGTTCTGATTTTTCTATGGCTCTGTCAACATTTGTCCTTTTGATTATGGCCATTCTAGTGGGTGTGAAGTGCTATCTCATGTGTTTGATTTGCATTTACCTGATGACTAATGATGTTGAGTATATTTTCTTGTGCTTATTTACCGTTTGTATATCTTCTTTAAAGAAATGTCCATTGAAATCCTTTGCCCAGTTTTTAATTGGGTTCTTTCCCTCCCTCCATCCCTCCCTCCCTTCCCTCCCTTCCCTCCCTTCCCTCACTCCTTCTCTCCCTCCCTTCCTTCCTTTCACTACTGATGTGTAAGAGTTTTTGCATATTCTAGGTACAAATCCCTTATCAGATATGTGCTTTGTAAATATTTTCTCCATCCTAAGGGTTGTTTTCACTTTCTTTTTTTTTTTTAATTTTAATTTTCTTAATGAGACACGGTTTTTTTTTTTTTAAGATGGGGTTTCACCATGATGGCCAGGCTGGTCTTGAACTCCTGACCTCAGGTGATCCACCCACCTCGGCCTCCCAAAGTGCTAGGATTACAGGCGTGAGCCACCGCGCCCAGCCGAGACACGGTCTTACTATGTTGCCCAGGCTGGACTCAAGCAATCCACCCGCCTTGGCCTCCCAGAGTGCTAGGATTACATGCATGAGCCACTATGCCTGGCCTTGTTTTCACTTTCTTAATAATGTTCTTTGAAGAATAAATGTTTTAAATTTTGGTGAAGTCCAATTACTGATTTTTCTTTTCTTACTTGTACTTTTTGGATCATATCTTAAGACATTATGCCAAACCCAAGGTCATGAAGATTTACTCTCATGTTTTCTTCTAAGAGTTTATAGTTTTAGCATTTACATTTAGATATTCGATCCATTTTGAGATACTTTTTTTATATGGCATGAGAAAAAGTTATAAATTGATTCTTTGCTTGTGGCTACCCAGTTGTCCCTGTGCCATTTGTTTAAGAGGCTGTTAAACAAATCCTTTTCCTATTGAATGATCTTGGCACTCTTGAAAATCAGTTGACCATAGATGTTTGGGTCTTAATTCTCTGCCAGTGATTATGCCAGTACTGCACTGTCCTAGTTACTGTAGCTTTGTACTAAGTCTTTTTTTTCCCTTTATTTCTTCTAAAAAAAAAAGGGGGGGTCACATGTGCAGAACATGCAGGTTTGTACTAAGTCTTTTTTTTTTTTAATATTTCTTCTTAAAAAAAAAACAATGGGACACATGTGCAGAAAGTGCAGGTTTGTTACATAGGTATACATGTGCCATGGTGGTTTACTGCACCTATTGACCTGTCCTCTAAGTTCCCTCCCTTCAGCCCCACAACAGGCCCTGGTGTGTTTTACTCCTCTCTCTGTGTCCATGTGTTCTCAATATTCATCTCCCACTTATGAGTGAGAACATACGCTGTTTGTTTTTCTCTTCCTGTGTTAGTTTGCTGAGGATGATGGCTTCCAGCTTCATCTATGTCCCTGTAAAGAACATGATCTCATTCCTTTTTATGATCTCATTTGTTATTATTTGTTATTATTACATGGTGTATAAGTACCGCATTTTCTTTATCTAGTCTATCACTGATGGGCATTTGGGTTGATTCCATGTCCTTGCTATTGTAAATAGTGCTGTAGTAAAAATATGTGTGCATGTGTCTTTATAGTAGAATGATTTATATTCCTTTGGGTATATACCCAGTAATGAGATTGCTGGGTCAAATGGTATTTCTGGTTCTAGATCCTTGAGGAATCACCCTACTGTCTTCCACAATAGTTGAACTAATTTACATTCCCGCCAACAGTATAAAAGTGTTTTGGTTTCCCCATAGCCTTGCCAGCATCTACTGTTCTTGACTTTTTAATAATCACCATTCTGACTGGTGTGAGACAGTATCTCACTGCGGTTTTGATTTGCATTTCTCTGATGATCAGTGATGTTGAGCTTTTTTTCATATGTTTGTTGGCTACATAAATGTCTTCTTTTGAGAAGTGTCTGTTCATATCATTTGCCCACTTTTTGATAGGGTTTTTTTTCTTGTAAATTTGTTCAAATTCCTTTAAATTTTAGATATTAGACCTTTGTCAGATGGGTAGATTGCAAAAAATTTCCCCCATTCTGTAGGTTGCCTGTTCACTCTGATGATAGTTTCTTTTGCTGTGCAGAAGCTCTTTAAATAGATCCCATTTGTCAATTTTGACTTTTGTTGAAATTGCTTTTGGTGTCTTTGTCATGAACTCTTTGCCCATGCCTATGTTCTGAATGGTATTGCCTATATTTACTTCTAGGGTATTTATGGTTTTGGGTTTTATGTTTAAGTTTTTAATCCAATCTTGAGTTAATTTTTGTATAAGGTGTAAGGAAGTGGTCCAGTTTCAGTGTTTGCTGTGCTGAAGCTCTTTAAATAGATCCTATTTGTCAATTTCGACTTCCGGTTGCAATTGCTTTTGGTGTCTTCATCATGAACTCTTTGCCCATGCCTATGTTCTGAATGTTATTGCCTAGGTTTTCTTTTAGGGCATTTATGGTTTTGAGTTTTATGTTTAAGTTTTAAATCCAATCTTGAGTTAATTTTTGTATATGGTGTAAGGAAGGGGTCCGGTTTCAGTGTTTAGCCAGTTTTCCCAGCATCATATACAGAATAGAAGATCGTTTCCCCATTGCTTGTTTTTGTCAAGGAAAATATGGTTGTAGATGTATGGTGTTATTTCTGAGGTCTCTGTTCTGCTCCATTGGTCTATATGTCTGTTTTGGTGCCAGTACCATGCTGTTTTGGTTACTGTATCCTGGTAGTATAGTTTGAATTCAGGTAGCATGGTGCCTCCAGCTTTGTTCTTTTTGCTTAGGATTGTCTTGGCTATATGGGCTCTTTGATTCCATATGAAATTTAAAGTAGTTTTTTTTCTAGTTCTGTGAAGAATGTCAGTGGTAGTTTGATGGGAATAGCATTGAATCTATAAATTACTTTGGGCAGTATGGCCATTTTCAAAATATTGATTCTTCCTATCCGTGAGGTTGGAATGTTTTTCCATTTGTTTGTGTCATCTCTTATTTCCTGAGCAGTGGTTTGTAGTTCTCCTTGATAAGATCCTTTGCGTCCCTTCTTAGCTATATTACTGGATATTTTATTCTCTTTGTAGCAATTGTGAGTGGGAGTTCATTCATGATTTGGCTCTCTGCTTGCCTATTGCTTGTGTAAAGGAATGCTTGTGATTTTTGCACATTGATTTTGTATCCTGAGACTTTGCTGAAGTTGCTTATTAGTTCAAGCAGTTTTTGGGCTGAGATGATGGGGTTTTCTAAATATAAAATGATGTCATCTGCAAACAGAGATAACTCGACTTCCTCTCTTCCTATTTGAATACCTTTATTTATTTCTCTTGCCTGATTGCCCTGGCCAGAACTTCTAATACTATGTTGAATAGGAGTGGTGAGAAAGGGCATCCTTGTCTTGTACCAGTTTTCAAAAGAAAACTTCCAAAAAGCTTCCAAAAGCTTCCATGTTTTGTCCTTTCAATATGATATTGGCTGTGGGTTTGTCATAAATAGTTCTTAATATTTTGACATATGTTCCATCAATACCTCATTTATTGAGTTTTTAACATGAAAGGGTGTTGAATTTTATCAAAGGCCTTTTCTACATCTATTGAGATAATCATGTAGTTTTTGTCTTTGGTTCTGTTTTTGTGATAGATTATGTTTATTGATTTGCGTATGGTGAACCAGCTTTGCATCCCAGGTATGAAGCTGACTTGATCATGATGGATAAGCTTTTTAATGTGCTGCTGGATTCAGTTTGCCAGTATTTTGTTAAGGACTTTTGCATCCATGTTCATCACTGATATTGGCCTCAAGTTTTCTTTTCTTGTTGTGTCTCTTCTGGTTTTGGTATCAGGATATTTCTGACTTCATAAAATGAGGTAGGGAAGAGTCCCTCCTTTTCAGTTGTTTGGAATAGTTTCAGAAGGAATGGTAGCAGCTCCTCTTTGTATTTCTGGTAGAATTTAGCTGTGAATCCATCTGGTCCTGGGCTTTTTTTTGGTTGATAGACTAACACTTTCAGAGCTTGTTATTGGTCTATTCAGGGATTCAACTTCTTCCTGGTTTAATCTTGGTAGGATGTATGCATCTAGGAATTTATACATTTCTTCTAGATTTTCTAGTTTATTTGAATAGAGGGGTTTGTAGTATTCTCTGATGGTAGTTTGTATTTCTGTGGAGTCAGTGGTGATACCCCCTTTATCATTTTTTATTGTGTCTATTTGATTCTTCTGTCTCTTTTCTTTATTGGTCTCGCTAGTGGTCTATCTATTTTAAAAGCCAGTCCTTGGATTCATTGATTTTTTTTGGAGGGTTTTTCGTGTTTCTGTCTCCTTCAGTTCTTCTCTGATCTCAGTTATTTCTTGCCTTCTGCTAGCTTTTGGATTAGTTTGCTCTTGCCTCTCTAGCTCTTTTGTGATATTGGGGTGTCAATTTGAGGTCTTTATGGCTTTCTGATATGGGCATGTAGTGTTATAAATTTCCCTCTTAACACTGCTTTAGCTGTGTCTCAGATTCTGGTACATTGTCTCTTTGTTATCATTAGTTTGAAATAACTTCTTGATTTCTGCCTTAATTTCATTATTTACCCAGGAGTTATTCAGGAGCAGGATTTCCATAAAATTGTGTGCTTTTGATTGAGTTTCTTAATCCTGAGATCTAATTTGATTGCACTGTGGTCAGAGAGACTGTTATGATTTCTTTCTTTTGCATTTGCTGAGGAGTGTTTTACTTCCAATTATGTGGTCAATTTTAGAATAAGTACCATGTGGCACTGAGAAGAATGTATATTCTGTTGATTGGGGTAGAGAGTTCTGTAGACGTCTACTAGGTCCACTTGATCCAGAGCTGAGTTCAAGTCCTGAATATCCTTGTGAATTTTCTGTGTTGTTGATCTGTCTAATATTGACAGTGGGGTGTTAAAATCTCCCACTATTATTGTGTGGGAGTCTAAGTCTCTTTGTAGGTCTCTAAGAACCTGTTTTATGAATCTAGGTGCTTCTGTATTGGGTGCATATATATTCAGAATAGTTAGTTCTGCTTGTTGAATTGTTCCTTTTACCATTATGTTACACCCTTCTTTTTTTTTTTTTTTTTTTTTTGATCTTTGTTGGTTTAAAGTTTGTTTTGTCAGAGACTAGGATTGCAGCCCCTACTTTTTTTTTCTTTTTTTTTCTTTCCACTTGCTTCTTAAATTTTCCTCCATCACTTTATTTTGAGCCTGTGTATGTCTTTGCATGTATGATGGGTCTCCTGAATACAGCACACTGATGGGTCTTGACTCCTCATCCAATTTGCCAGTCTGTGTCTTTTAATTGGGGCACTTAGCCCATTTACATTTAGGGTTAGTATTTTTATGTGTGAATTTGATCCTTTCATCATGATGTTATTTGCTTATTTTGCACACTAGTTGATGCAGTTTCTTCGTACTGTCATTGGTCTTTATATTTTGGTATGTTTTTGCAGTGGGTGGTACTGGTTTTTCCTTTCCACATTTGGTGCTTATTTTAGGAACTCTTGCATGGGAGACCTGGTGGGAAAAAAATCCCTCAGCATTTGCCTTTCTGGAAGGGATTTTATTTCTCCTCGCTTATGCAGCTTAGTTTGGCTGGATATGAAATTCTGGATTGAAAATTATTTTCTTTAATAATGTTGAATATTGGCCCCCAATCTCTTCTGGCTTATGGAGTTTCTGCTGAGAGGTCTGCTGTTAGTCTGATGGGCTTCCCTTTGTAGGTGACCTGGCCTTTCTCTGTGGCTGCTCTTAACATTTTCCTTCATTTTGACCTTGGAGAATCTGATGATTGTGTGTCTTGGGGTTGATCTTCTTGCGGAGTATCTTAATGGTGTTCTCTGTATTTCCTGTATTTGCATGTTGGCCTGTCTTGCTAGATTGAGGAAGTTCTCCTGGATAATATCCTGAAGTATGTTTTCCAGCTTGTTCCCATTCTCCCCATCTCCGTGGGTACTCCAGTCAATTGTAGGCTTGGTCTTTTTAGGAAGTCCCATATTTCTTGGAGGTTTTGTTAATTTCTTTGCATTCTGTTTTCCTTATTCTTGTCTGCATGTCTTATTTCAATAAAGTGATCTTCGAACTCTGATATCCTTTCTTCCACTTGGTTGATGTGGCTGTTGATATTCGTTTATGGTTCACGAAGTTCTCATGCTGTGTTTTTCAGCTCCATCAGGTCATTTATGTTCCTCTCTAAACTGGTTATTCTAGTTAGCAATTCCTCTAACCTTTTATAAGGATTCTTAGCTTTGCATTGTGTTAGAACATGCTCCTTTAGGTCATTGTAGTTTTTTATTGCCCATCTTCTGAAACGTACTTCTGTCAATTGTCCATCTGATCCTCTGTCCAGTTCTGTGCTCTTGATAGAGAGACATTGTGATTATTTGGAGGAGAAGAGGCACTCTGGCCTTTTGGGTTTTCAACATTTTTTTCACAGATTTTTTTCTCATCTTTGTGAGTTTGTCTCGTTTTGGTCTTTGAGGCTGCTGACCCTTGGATGGGGTTTTTGTGGGGGCCTTTTTGTTGTTGTTGTTGATGCTGTTGTTGTCACTTTCTGCTTGTTTGTTTTTCTTTCAA
>CAUYLG010023175.1:0-11142 GCA_963573385.1 Cacajao melanocephalus
TTCCTGCACAGCCCGAAGAAGTGTGAGCCAATCAAACCTTTTTTTTTTATAAATTACCCACCCCCGCCCCCCGGTATCTTTTTTTTTTTTTTTTTTTTGAGACAGAGTATCACTCTTTTGCCAGGTTGAAGTGCAGTGATGCAATCTCAGCTCATTCCAACCTCTGCCTCTCGGGTTCAAGCAATTCTCCTGCCTCAGCCTCCCAAGTAGTTGGGACTACAGGCATTTGTCAGCATGCCCAGCTAATTTTTGTATTTTTAGCAGAGACAGGATTTCTCCATGTTGGCCAGAACGGTCTCGATCTCTTGACTTCGTGATCCACCCACCTCAACCTCCCAAACTGCTGGGATTACAGGTGTGAGCCACTGTTCCTGGCCCTCATTCTTTATAGCAACACAAGAACAGCCTAACACAGCTGACTTCCATGGATCTTCAAGATCTGACCTGTATTTATTTCACCAGTATCATTTACTGAATTTTCCCAGTGTATTAATTGGGAGAGGCAGAAATTACTCAACTAAGATGACTTCCTAGACTCCTGAAAGTGAATTGCTTGATAGATTGTCTTTCAGGTACCAACATTCTCTTTGCAACACATTTCTGATATAGGAATAGAGCCTGGGAAAGTCCTATACACTTCCAGTGATGGTGATGATGCAGTTGGGAATGAGGTGCTGGAAGTAGACTACAGGTCCACTAAAAATAAATAAATCAGGGCCAAGCTCAGTGACTCACGCCTGTAATCCCAGCACTTTGGGAGGCCAGGGGGGTGGATTACTTGAAGCCAAGAGTCCGAGACCAGCCTGACCAACGTGAAGAAACCCCATCTCTACCAAAAATACAAAAATATATTAGCCTCCTGGCGTGGTGGCGCATGCCTGTTATCCCAGCTACCAGAGAGGCTGAGGTATGAGAATCACTTGAACCCAGGAGGCAGAGGTTGCAGTGAGCCAATATCGCACCACTGGACTCCAGCCCGGGTAACAAAGCAAGACTCCATCTCAAAAAAAGAAAATAAAAAAAGGAAGAAAGAAATCAGGAGCTTTGGAAGAGAGAGAGAAGAAAGTAAGAGATGGATAATAGTAAAAGAGGGAGATTTGGGATATGTCTGAGGTCTTATGCCTCAACCCAATATCAAAATGCCTGGTGGAGGAGATAAATAGCAGAGATTCCAGGTATGTGTGAAAATCCACAATCAAAAAGAGCTTGTATTTTTCTTCCTGTCTGGAGTTCTCTTCCACCAAGAGATGGCTATATAAGTAGATAATATTAGGAAGAAGGCCTAAGAGAACAGCTGTTCACCCTTACTCACATGTACCAGAGTATGGCTGGAGAGCTGAGAAGAGCTTCAAGAGGTTTCAAAACCCTTAGCAAAGGGCCCAGAAGGTGTCTGAAAATTACAAGACAAAATACTGAGCTTAACCCAACTGAGTGGCAGCGTACAGACCACAGCCAATAGCCAGAGGGTAGACCAGATGAGTTTTGGAAGATCAGCAAGGCCACTGTGAGCAGATGTGGGACCTAGTCAGCAGATGGTCATGGCTGGCCTCTTCTGGAGCACCCCCAGAAGAAATAGCCCACAAGGTACAGGAGTAATAGACAGTGAGGAAAAGGCTGATGGCCAAAGGCCAAACAGAATAGCCTTCCAGCCAAAAGCCAGTGATGACCAAATGCTCCTTCCTTGATCTTAGGACCACATGAAAGCTCCATAAGCATGTGATCACTCTCAGGGAAAGGGCAGAAAAGGGGCACAGATTCTAGAGCAAACCACTTGGGTTTACATCTCAAGTCTGCCAGTAAGTGCTATGTCACCTTGAGCAAGTTATTTAAACAATCTGTGCCTTAGTTTCCTCATACAAAATGAGTATAATAACGGCACCTGTCTCATGGGTTATGCTTCACACATAGAACCATGCCTGGTACAGGATGAGCACTCAATTCATGTTGCCAGTTAGTAAGGACATTATTAGACATTATCAGTAAAGACATATTAGTAATAAAGACATTATTAATGCACGTGGTGATGTATTTGTATACAATCTGTACAGGGCAATCTGTGGGTATTACTACTTATCAGTTGTGCAACCTGTCATAAGGTCTTTGAGCCTTAGTTTCCTGGTCTGTAAAATGTAGATAATAATATGGATGTAGGGTATCAGTGCCAGGCATGCTGGCTCACACCTGTAATCCCAGTGCTTTGGGAGGCCAATACAGGAGGATCACTTGAGCCCAGGAGTTTAGGACCAGCCTGGGCAACAAGTGAGACCCTGTCTCTGAAAAAAAAATAATAATAACAATGCGGAGTACCTGATAAACAATGAAGAGTTAGAGAGTAATGCCTTTCTTTGGAATGAAGGCAGCCAGCACTTACAGGGCATTTATTAAGCGCCAAGCAGTGTTCTAAATATATTATAGGTACTCAATTGTTTAATCCTCATACAACTCTATGAAGTAGGTGCTATGATTTTCCCCATCTTGCAGCTGAAGCACAGGCCCAGAGAAGTTAAGAAATGTGCCCAGAGTGACTCAGCTGAGAAATGGCAAATTTGGGCTTTGAATCTGTACAGTGTTCCAGAGTCTGTGCTCCTATACATTTCCCTCTACCATTCCTCTGCTGTCTGCATTTGTACTTAAAGTCAACATCAGTGGAGTCTTTTCCCCTAAAAGATATGGACTATATCTGTTTCTTCTTCTTCACTAGATGAAAATATATTTGATTATGCTGAAAAAAGAAAATGTCTGAATCTAAACTCTGCTGGATTACCTCTACTGGAAATAGCAAATACTAAGACGTAGATACTTAGAAACAGCTGAGACACCACTATCTCTAACGTTTACCAAGCTGTTTATCCCCAGAGAAGAAGCTCCTCACTCAGATAAGTAATTCATTCAAGCATAGAAACTGAGTAAGAGAGAATTTTTAACATTTTAGAATCTTCCACTAGATATCACTTTCTGATATAAATTCCCCTGAGTATGGAGCTAGTGCTTTTGCTGGATCAAATGTATTACCATACTTTAAATCTATACTTGTGACCAAAATGAACATGTGGCCAAAATAGTAAATATTCTACAAGAAATTATAGGTTAAAAATGTGGTCGCATGTGGAGACGCCAGGATGACGTGACCTCAAAATCTCACCCAGCCTTTCTTGTTGTGCTATAGAATCCATAATTGCTGCTTTTAAAAGAGTTGACTTACAGAGCAAATAAAGAATTTCACTTTCCCAGGTGGCTGCTGAAGACGGCAGAGGTGCAGGTCCCGGTGCTTGACGGTCGAGGCCATCTCCTGGGCTGCCTGGTAGGTGCTGCTGGTCCAGAACGTGGTGGTCATAGGCTGCGAGGGCATCAACATTTCCACCAATTTCTACAGAAACAAGTTGAAGTACCTGGCTTTCCTCCGCAAGCGGATGAACACCAACACTTCCCACGGCGCCTGCCACTTCCAGGCCCCAGCAGCATTTTCCGGCGGACCGCGCAAGGCGTGCTGCCCCACAAGACCGGGCCCGCCCGCCCTGGGCCGCCTCAACGTGTTGGACGGCATCCCACCGCCCTTCGACGAGAAAAAGCAGATGGTGGTTCCTGCCGCCCTCAAGGTCGTGCATCTGAAACCTACAAGAAAATTTGCCTATCTGGGGCAGCTGGCTTACGACGTTGGTTGGAAGTACCAGGCAGTGACAGCCACCTGGAGGAGAAGAGGAAGGAGAAAGCCAAGATGCACTACCGGAAGAAGAAACAGCTCATGAGGCTACGGAAACAGGCTGTGAAGAACATGGAGAAGAAAATTGACAAATATACAGAGGTCCTCAGCACCCACGGACTCCTGGTCTGAGCCCAATAAAGACTGTTAATTCCAAAAAAAAAAAAAAAAAGAATTTCATGTATTTATGATTTTTTATAGGAACTCAGACTTTGAAAGTCTTTCATGCATGATGTGCGACTAAAGTATATTTCAATTTTGTACCCTTCTGGAAAACTATGTTTTACTTTTGGGGTCCAATTATTTCAGACATGACTAAGGATTAGCTTTTAAAATCAAGGACTAAAGCATGGATGTTGATAGAAAAAAATCACATAAAGAATTATTAATAGAAAAGTTTAGAATTTAAATTGGAGAAAGATATTAAAAGCCTTGAGTTTCCTATTATAGAAGGAGCTACTGCCTCCCTGCGGTGATGAAGTGTCAGTGCCTTCAAACTACATTTGCTTCTTGATTGAAGTTTTATTTATTCTTAGCATTTTCTGACATGAAAAGCTTTCCTCTTTATTTTTAATTTATGCTTCTTGAATTTCTTTCTTTAGTCATTCTCTTGTTTGTTCAACGAAGCTTTAATAATATTTAAAAAGAGTGAATTAAAATGTTCATTCAGTTCAAAAGCTATTTCAGCAATCCTACAAAGAAGTAGGACGTGAAAATAATACAGAGAAATGTAAGATCTCCCAACAGAACAAAAGAGCACAGAATAATTTGTGACTCCCAACACAAATTTTCACAACCCTTCTAAAATTTAATAGGAAAGAACACTTAATAAAATTGTAATAATAATTTTGTTAAATCACAAGATTTAGAAATCAGGGACAATATACTCTAATGTATTAGTCATCTAACACATGGAAAAATCTTTAATTGATTATTTGAAATGAAATTACCATTTTCTTTCCAGGGAGCGTTTTTGGAAGATAATTGATTAAATCCCTTATGCCTCTCTCCCTGCAGACATCTGAGTGGTAGGTTAGTTCTGACTTTCTAGAATCATGAGCAAGTGCTATTTTTAGTATAAGGTACTGCTCCACAAATCATATTTATCTTTAGTCTATTAGCAGGTATGTAACCTATATACTATTGCATATAAAATTACTGAATGATAATATCCCCGAGCTATTTTTTTAGCCACAACTGCCAAAAAATACTTACTGATGTTATGCAAGGTATTATAAAGTTGTACAAAGGAGTGTCCATTTTTGGCTCAGACTCCAGGCAAGTAGGCACTTTCTTTCCTAGAACACCCTTCCTATGGATACAGCCCACAAGAAAATATCCCCACACTGTAGAATGGACCCAGCAGGCAGAAAGAACATGAACACACAACACAGCAGAAAGCTGCAGCAGCATCTCATTATTTTTATCAACAAGAATAGTAGATAATGGCCTCATCCAGCATTTTGGAGACATGCAGAGCCTTCCATTAGAATCCATTGATAAGGATTCAGCTCTTAAGGTATCTCTCTCTCTCTCTCTCTCTCTCTCTCTCTCTCTCTCTCTTTCTCTCTCTCTCTCTCTGTTTCTCTCTCTCTCTTTCTCTCTCTCTCTCTCCATGGCCTCTCTGTTGCACAGGCTGCAGTGCAGTGGCATGATCGTACCTCTCTTCAGCTTTAAACATATGGACTAAATTGATCTCGTGCCTCAGCCTCCCAAACAGCCGGGACAATAGGCATGCACCACCATTCCTGGCTCAGCTCCTAAGGTTTATCTGGGGGCAGTTTGTAAGCAAATCCTGTGAGTAAGAATAAAGGTCTGGGTAAGAACTGTATATCCCAGAGCAAACACTGTGGGATGAGCATTGAGTGGGTGGGGCCTAAGAGAAACTCCACATGTCCCCGGGGAAGAATACATCAGAGAACAGAACCATTCCCTAGAAATACTGATTAGCAAGTATCCTTGAAAGAGGAACCAGAGAATGACAATGGAATTTTCCGTGTGTATCATTTATACTTTTTTTTGTGGATAAATATATAACAACAAGTGGCTTGGACTAAGATGTCAAGATAACAGATAGCAAATTCCAAGCAAACTATAAGAGAGACCACCACGGAAAAAAGTAGATGAGATGATGCATATTTTCCACCTAGCATAGGACCTGGCCATTCTTAAACAGGTTTATGTCTACGGCTTACAGTGACCTTGAAGTCTATCAGATAAAAGTGGCCCAAAAATCAGTCTGCTAGAGTCTTTACCAAGTAGTTGGGGAGACTGGAGACTACACACATTGAGCAAGTTTAAAGGGACAGTTCGAGACAAAAATACAATAGCCCATGGTCCCTGCTCCTTCAATGCACTATTTAAGAGTATGGAGTGAGTTACAGGTAACTCCATTACTTATTGACATTAAGGCCTTCTGGCCTCAGAAACCTATACATTAGTAATCTGGCTGGATATTGTTTGAAAGACACCTAAATTGGGTGAACTTTTTCCATTCTGAGTGGACAGATAAGGTAACATAGTGCATCTTCTGTCCCAATGTGGCACACATCTCACTTATTATTTGTTTTCTCAATGTTTAATCCCTATTCTTTGCAACACAGATCAAAAAGTAAATCCTCATGGTCACTGTGATGTTTGTTTCATGAGTAAGTTTAAGTCATCTCAAATAATGGAAACTTACTATACCAAATGAACACTTTTGGGAGTAAGGGTGAAAGGATTCCAAAAATAGTTATGCTTCAAGATATAGGGCCATCTAGAAACTCTCACCCAGCAGAGTTAATGAACTTTCATCCTAGTGTTCCACCTTCAGTACACCTCTTCCACCCCTTGTTTGTTCTTAATCATTTTTTTCTCTCATTACAGAATGGCTGCTGCTATCTGAATCTTTCAACTTTTCAAGGAGGAGAATATAATTAGTCTAGTTAATTATTATTATCCTTACTAAGGAAACTTTTTCATATCAAGTCATTTCGTAGGTTCAGCAACCAGTCTATGGATTAGGTGCCCTTAGGAAACTTGATCCCACCCCTTTGCTTAAGGAAGAGACTGAGGCTGGCTGCTTAGTCCAGCAGAGAGATGCAAGCAGGAGGACATGGACATGCTGGTTGACATGACTAGTATACTGATGTTAAGGATTTGGGTTTTCTACTCTGTACAGGTAACTTTAGACTTTATTAATTAACAGATCTTATCTGCTATGGGAACAGATCCAAATTTAACATATAGCATAGCTACATTATTATTAAACATATTTTGTGATCACATCTTTCTTAATAGATCAAAGTAAGCTCTGGACATGTTTAAACATGTCTCTATTTGACAATCACAGCTTCAATAATCTATTTAATCATAAGAAATCCCTGAATCACTCCACAGAGCTATTATTTTGTGGAGGGTCTTGCAGAAAGGTGAGGATTTTTCAATCCAGTTAGTTTCCTTCAGCAGATACAGGCAGATTCTTAAGTGTTACAGACAGCTAATGATATCTACTTGAAACTGAAAAGTGTAGATGGGAAAGCAGATGTAGCTGTCACCGTATATATAGGCCGAGTATGCACAGCAGGTGCACTGAATGTTCTTGCAAAGAACCTGCAATAATAAGACGTTAGCTCCCTGAAACCATGCTGGACTTTAGACTCCAGATGGAAACTAATCATTAGAGTCATTTACAACAAGCCATGTCAGAAATGTGTATAGCACTCAATAAGTAAATATAATTCAAATGGCCCAGTGTAAATATACAAGAAGATAAGAAGACCCACCACACAACAGACACAAAATCAGAAGTCTGTTGATCCAAAGTCTGCTCAGAGACTGTCAGACTGTCACATTTACTTTTCTAACTCCAGGCAGAGTGAGGTCTATCTACACTGTAATAGTTATCTAATCAATTAACAAACATACCTAATTAAGAGCATTGCATAACATGCCTTGGCAATGTATTTTATGGTCCTAAAAAGTGGCATACATCTTCCTTAAAATAATTAAAGCCTTTTTTTTTTATGAGATAGAGTCTCACTCTGTCACCCAGGCTAGAGGGCAGTGGTGCGATCTCAGCTCACTGCAACCTCCGCCTCCTGGGTTCAAGCGATTCTCCTGCCTCAGCCTCCTGAGTAGCTGGGATTACAGACATGCACCACCATGCCCAGCTAATTTTTGTATTTTTGGAAAAGATGGAGTTTCATCATGTTGGCCAGGCTGGTCTCGAACTCTTGACCACAAATGATCCACCGTCCTCAGCCTCCCAAAGTGCTGGTATTACAGGTGTGAGCCACCGCACCTGGCCAAAAGACAATTATTAACCAAGCCATTTCACAATTTACTACTCAGAATCTTATTTTCTCAACATCTCTTTAAAATAAAGAACCTAACGCTGGGTTTTCATCAAAACCCTGAATTCAATGATGACATTCTCTTCAGTTACATGATATTCTACTACCATTAATATTTCAGCAACCTGATGGCCTTTTTAATAGAAACACTTCCTTGCTGAAAAAGATATACTTGATAAATCAGTAGGCTTAATGTTCTCATTAAAAATAGAACTTTAGAATTAAACATTGCAAGCGACCATACAGGATAGCATAATCTGTGCTCAACAGAGGATAGTGTCTGACTCTGTACTCCCTAAGTACCTTATTAGTATTTAGTAAATAATTAAAGAAGAGCGATTTCATCTATTCTCATAACTTCAGCTATCATTCTATGCTTATGTTTCCCAAAACTGAGTCTCCTGAGTCCAGAATGCGCATTTCCAACCGACTGCTGGACTTCTTCCTATGGGAGTCCCAAAACATGACAATGCTGCTCTTTGCTGACATTGCCTTTTTTTTTTTTTTTTTTTTCCCGAGATGGAGTCTCGCTCTGTCACCCAGGCTGGAGTGCAGTGGCGCCATCTCAGCTCACTGCAACCTCCACCTCCTGGGTTCAAGCAATTCTCTCCCTCTCCCTCAGCCTCCTGAGTAGCTGGGATTACAGGCACCCACCACCATGCCCAGCCAATTTTTGTATTTTTAGTAGAGACGGGGTTTCACCATCTTGGCCAGGGTGGTCTTGAACTCCTGACCTCATGATCCACCCACCTCAGCCTTCCAAAGTGCTGGAATTACAGGCATGAGCCACCCCGCCTGGCCAACATTGCCATTTAAATTGTGGTGTGCCACAGCAGCAGCACTGATATCACCTGAGAGCTAGTTAGAATACAAAACCTCAGACCTACTGGATGGAAATTCGCATTTTATCATTATTCCTTGAGGATTCATATTCAAGTTTGAGAAGCACTGTTCTATGATTCTTTCATCTCTTCTTTACAAATGTTTTCAAACACGCAGAATACTTAACCTATTAGCATCTCACAAGGATTTGATGAAGATTAATTTTTATATCTCTGCAGATTAAGTTACTTTTAAATTGCCTTGAAGAAAAGGCTCTAAGCCACAAAATAAAGTGAAATGTGGTCCTTCCTCATTGGAGGGTCTTTAATCAGTATACTTACCACTTCAAAGTGACATCTTTACTGCTATTCATAAGTAATCTCCAGATTTGTTATTCTTAGAAAACATTCTAATCTCTACAAAAATTGTTGATTTTGTGGATTTTCCTATTTTGCCAATACAAATAGTGCAGTCCCCAAAACAGGTTAAATGTACACATAGGATAATTCTATAGATGCTTCAACCTGTACCCTGTTAAGGCAGTTGAGCAAGATCTTGACCAGAAGCTGCTGTTTCCCCAGCACAGCAGGCCACACTTTCCATAGGAAACAGACTCGGAACGTCAAGCTCTACAATGTACTTCTCTCCACTTAAATACACGGTTATTGCAGTTGGAAAACACACAGTTCTCTGGAGAGTGTGTCCACGATGTCCTGCTTGGGCGCATTCTTCTAACTGACAAACACCTGCTACATAACTGGCTACCCACTTTATTTTAATGACAGTATCAGAGACTGCCAGATGGCCTTCTAGGTGAAAGCTAATAGCCATTCAGATTGTGTTACTGTGTAAAATGGAGTTAAGTGTTTCCCCATAAAATTCTGGTCAAAGATTACTTTGGTATGTCATATACAAATTCTTCCTAACTCAGTAACATTCTTTTCTCTAAAGGTCTAAGTCACTCATAGCATTCAGCAACTTACAGCTGTGTTGTTTGACTTGTCACTGAAAGTATTTTACACAGGTCAGGTGACCAACAGTGATATTGTGGAGGGATTCCTGAATGAATTGGGTAGAGAAATGACCTAAGGATTTCAATCGACCCTTTTAACTCCAAAAGTCCAGTTTCCCAATCTACATTCATGAGTGGTGAATGTATAATTGTTACATCAAGTCCCACCTGAAATTCATTAGAGGAAAAGTAGACAGATGGCTTGATCATTAAATAACTAAACAATTATGCTTCTTAATTGGCAAGGGCAAAAAACTTTGAATAATTTTTCACTTAAGACTTTCATTTAAAAAACATGCTTATCAGAATTGATATTCAGTTTTCTTCTTAGCTTTAGAAATGGGTTTATTAATATTTTCAAACTATCACTTTTTTGCTTTTATGAACATCTCCATTGATTCATTTTGTTCATCTCATTAAAATTCTGATTTTAAGGCAGACACGGTGGCTTGCGCCTGTAATCCCGGCTATTCAGAAGGCTAAGAAGGAAGAATTACTTGAGGCCAGGAGTTTGAGACCAGCTTGAGCAATATAACAAGACCCTGTCTCTAAAAATAAACAGAAAAAGAAAAATTCTGACTTTATTATTATCTCCTTTCCCTTTCTTATTTTAGATTTATTCGTTCTCCTTTGCTGTTTTCTTGGGTTGAATACACTTATTTCTTTTCAATTCTTTCTCCAGTTGCATTTAAAACAACATATTTCTGTGTAATAATTCTTTTTCAGTACAAATTTTGGCATATTTTTATAGCTCAGTACTAAATGTATTATAATTTCCATTAAAATTTTCTTTTAACTTTAAACAAATTTTTATTACACAAAGGTTGTCACATAATTGGATATTTCTCTGCTTTGAACAAAATTATTCTCACTCTCCACAGAAAGGCTGCTTAACTTCTCATCTGGTGGTGGCATGCACTAAAATCCTGATTTTAACAGAACAGTAGTAAAAATGCCTCAGTGATTTAAGTTGAAAGCAGTACAATGGTACATGGCTCTTGTACCCAGTATGAGGCATGTACAAATGTCTCTTTATTCAAAAATAAAAAATTAATTAACTGCAGGTATGGACAATGGCAGCAATAAACCATTATGTATTTTGTCAATTGAAACCAGTAACTGATGGTTATAGTGATTTCTTAAACATCAGCTAGCCTTTTCTTCATTTTCTCCAACAGATTTCTCTGAAGTTATTGGTGAGGAAAACTGTCTTGGGCTTCCTGTCACAGTTCATTAATAAAGGTAAAGCACTATTCTAGGAGTTAGAACAT